>JAAAKG020174367.1:0-53029 GCA_010014905.2 Druon quercuslanigerum
TTTTCAATTAATTTCAAGAAAGCATAACTATTTTTTATTGAACTTTTAGAAATTTTAATAGATTTTTTAATAATATTATTTAATAATTCTTCAAGTTTTCTAGTTGGAGAACCTAATATTCGTAATACTGCGGCTAGTAATGGTGGTTCTGTCAAACAGTTTGTTCAAGGATTTCATCTTTAAAAAAACCCATTGAGAAATTAGTTATTAATTATTATTTTACATCATTATCGTTTTAGTAAATCATTGCAAAAATTATTTTTATTATAGTGACTTACGAAATTCTTTCGATATTCATCATTCGTGAGAAGATTTTCGCAGAATTCATCAAATTCTGATTTAGTGCAGAAAGGCAAATGCAAGTTATATTTTGCTAGAAAATTGTCCTGAATGCCTTGTTGAATTAAAACATTGTGGCGTGCTTCTTGTTCGACCATGTCGATTTTTTTCGTGGTGCGAGGTCCACGAACAATAAACTCTACCAATTGGTAAACATAAGAATCATGGTGCCCTGCCATTTATAACCTTAAAAACAATGAAGTCCTATTACTTTTTTCTATCCCAAGATTAAATGAAAATATACAAAAATAATCTAAATAAACTCATCATTTTTTGTTTAAAAAGTAGAAAAATTAGACATAGTGAAGAATTTTGAAGTATAAGATTTAGAAGTTAACCTAACCTTCAACTTTTAAAACCTCTTCTTACCTCTATACTCAGTAGATTCATTAACTTTGTTTATATCACTCACCTTTATATACAACTGTTTATTCACACGTGTTAATTTGAAATGTTTTATTTAAAATTGAAAGATTAACGAATTGACTAAGAGTTGAAACACCGATCGAAACGTGGAATTGTGGGCTGAAAGAATTTGACTGTGATCACGTGTTCCAGCGCTCCCAATAATACGCCATTTTGTAATAAGCATGCATCGAGCAAAGCACCTTATTGGTCATATTTTGCGGGAAAGTTTAAAATGCTAAAAATGTTACTCGAATTATTATTGATAAATAATTGTATCTTAATAGATAAAAATATTAGTTCGATCATTATTTAGAATTGCATTCAAAGATAATTTAAAAAAATGTAAAATCAGAAATAATATTTTTTACAATATGCACCGAATCATAAAATGACTATATCTATTATATAAATATTTTAATTTCTGATCTAATTGATATATTCATTTATTAAAATACAATTAATTATTTACAAAAATTAAAATTACATTTCTAGAATTTAAAAAATTATAGTATTTCAATATATTTCAATTCAAGATTTAGACATATTGTGTATAAAGAATTGCATTAACAAGTTTTGGTTCGAATTGCAAAAAAATTACAATAAAAATAGTTATAAAATAATGATTTAACTCTTAACGTTGTATAAACTATTGTCAATTGAGTAAGATAGTAACGTGATTAAATCGTAAACGCTTCATTTAATTTTTATTAGGTGGCATACTGTTTACTTAATATTTTAATTACTTACCGATCATTATCGGTTAGGACACTAAATAAAAATATACCTGACTTGCCCCCGACCGTCGCCCGACTGGGCTTTTGAATGAAAATATATAGCCCCCGATCATATCCCGGCTGGGCTCTCCCAAAAAAAGTGGCCCGACCAGTCCCTGACTAGGAAGTGCTAACTGGGGCTATTAACACAGGGGCATTTTAAACAAAATACAGATATTTTAATAAGTAAAGTATGAAATACCTCGATATGTGATTCGAATAAATCCTGAATATATATTGAATTAAATACGCATAAAAATAATCCTTAAAAGAATTTCAATATAAAAAAATATTATTTAGAGACTGAGTTAGACCGGGAAAAGCAGGCTATTCGTACCAAAATTTCAATATACGAAAAGTCAGAATTTCGTGTTACGCGTAGACACTAACATTAATAAATTTGATTTTATACGATAATATCTATACAATTGAAATAAAATTATGATACTATTATAAATTCTAAAAACATAATACCAGTACCCGTGTGGAAATTTAAGTCGGGGGCTGGCCAGTCTCTGTCTGGAGAGCCCGGCTTTAAGTCGGGCTGTGGCCCGACTTAAAGCCCGCTGTGGTTTCTTGTCGGAATCCGGCCAGCATCGTCACGCTGTGCTGGCCAGCGTCCAGCCATAAAGTGGGGTCGTGATATGGCTGGGATGCCCGACCATGGCGGGTTTTTCAAGTTACCATAATGCAAATTTTAGAACTATATACTTAATCAGTTTGACTGAAATAAATATATTAACTTCAGTCATATTTTTCAGAAGTTTTAACATTTGTATGAGGTAATTTCGAAATCACGCCAAAAAAACTCGCTTTTCTGAGACTTTTGTCGTCTGCTTTTCATCACGTTTAATGCTAATTTACTTTTCAATACCACCAAAGACTTTTTGACTGGAAAGTAAATTATAATATCTTATACATACAATTTTGAATTCAAAATTAATTATAATAGGGTTTTATTTTATTCTGTAATATTTAAAAGTTCTTTCAATAGTAATAATATATGTATTAGGTGAAATATTATTTAAAATATTTTATATTTTGTTCAAACAAGTTTAAACAATTATTAATATAGTATCTGTATAATATTTGTTGCCGTCCCTAATTTATAATTTTTATTATCATCCCCAATCAAAAATGTTTACCATCCATTTACCACATTTAGAGATTTGTATACTTGTCCATTTCTTAACAAAATCAGAAAAAAATCATCAAGTTATGAACAGGATTTGATAATGGAATTATGCTCACGAAATTCCTTTGCCACTAACGTCCGGCTAGGCATTTATTTATAACGTTTGCCCAATCAGCGCCCGGCCCGTTACCGTCTGAGCATTTGATCATAAGAGTTGCCTGACCAGAGCCCGGCCAGCCACCGACTCGGGGTTTGATAAAAAATTTGCCTAGTCATTCTCCGACCAGCGCACGGCTAGGCTCTTAAAAACCAATGATAGCCCGGCCAGCATCCGACCAGCAATCTTGTTTTACTAGGGCTTGCCCGGGATTTTTCCACACGGGTAGTTAAAATGGTATTATTAGTTTTAGGAAATTCTTTGAAAAATGTTATTCAACTATATTATCATAAATTATTGAAAAGAAGTAATAGAAAATTATGCCGTGCATGTCCAGTCAAGATTCTATTTACTTTAATAAAGGAGAAAAATTCTAATGTAATGACTTTAATTAGCTCAATTCTATGCAAAATTCATATAGTTCTGCATTTTAAGGTCAAGTTTCATCACGTCGACAATTTAAGTTGAAACCCTATAGTTATTTCAAGAAACGCAGATTTGCCGTATTTTTTGTTTTTGTTTTCTTTACTTAGCGGCGATTTGCTACCGCAAATAATGATTCATTTCTAATTTATTTTAAATGCAACGTATTTCTGATTATTTTAATCAGTGAAATTCGCTTATTAAAATAAGAGGGATTATTTTTTTTTCGAATTGACTGTTCATAATCGATTGATGTATGTTATTTAAAATATTCGCATATCCGCCTGCTATTTCATTGCATTTCAACAAGTAAATGTAAATTATTTATCTTTTTCTTTGTGTTCATTTTAATGAGTCATGGTTTAAAAATTCTCAAATAATTAGGCAATTATATATCTTATAATCCAATACTATGCATATGTTTACTAAGCTCTTTTCATGGACCTTGCTGCTAACTTATTTGTTAACTCCTAATAATAGAATCTTCAAAGCATATTAACTTTAAAATTTAGAAGATTTGTTCCCAATTTTTTCAGTGCAGTAAGAAGGTGTAAGCCACATTATTATTGCTATTATTAGTAATTATTTGCGGGTTAAATCAGTTTAATTTCTAACAAATTCAGCTCTATCTTGTTCGACGGATAAAACGATTAAGGTAATAATAAAAACTACTTTTTAAGGGGTTGTCTTAAAACATTTTTTTAAACAACCAAAAATCTGCGTATGGCCAGGAAATGAGCGGAAACTTTCTGTCGATAAAGTAGCCTATCTGAATTGATTACTATAAACGTTCCTTGGTTATAAAATAAATAATGATCTCAGCTTTCATTGTCTACGTTTTTTATAAAAGTCTGTGGATATATAAATTTCTTTTAAGGTTTCTTAATTAAAACCTTTCATTTTAAAGAAAAAACAGATGAAAGACATATTTATTTTTCTGAAATTGTATTTTATTTCCGATACTTTTTGAATTTATTTTGTTTAGTTTCTATAATATACTACCGGCTTAATGTGATTGCTACTTTCTATGTTGAATTAATACAATTTTATCTGATTAAAAAATATATATACGGTAACTTAACACACTCTTATGCAGTGAAGAAATTCGAATTGTCTGAAATTAACTTTTTTGCATTGTTTTTTAAGAATTACACTATATTTGTTTTGTGAACGAAATAACATATAACTAAAAAAAATATTTTAAGATATGCCAACATTTTACATTCAAATTTTTAACAAACTAGAACATATTGAGTGCTCTGCGTACATCAAATAGCCTTTCTTTAGATAAAAAACTGGGTTCATTTGAAAAATCGAGTTTGTTTTTCAGAAAAGTGACAATATGCAGTTTTATAGATTTTACAAAAAATCTTTTATGATTTTAGAATGTAACATATATACAGGGTGGGCCAGTTTAATCTATCCACCCCAAAATCTCCGGAAATGAGCGGTATACTAAAAAATTGTTCAGTCAATAGTTGCTCAGGACAATGGGGGACATCTTTCTGAAAAATCGGTTTTGAACTTGAGAGCAATTTTCAAGGAGATTTAAAGGTCACATTGATTTTTTAAAATGGGAAACCCTATTTTTGACATTAGATTCTGAAAGTACGGAAAATTTCACGTCAATTTCAGTCAATTTTCACGAGGTCACATAAAGGTTATATCGACGTTAAACTTAAAAAATCATGCTGAACCTGGTTTTTTGTTTTATTTTTTAACACGTTTGAGCAACACAAAGCTGGGGTGAATTTAGCACCAACGACCTTGACCACCTTCACCTTGAGGCCAAATTTGTTTGTGAGTTTGTGGATTTGGTTTCGGGTGTATTAGTTTAAGAAAACAAACACTTTGACCTTTGAGTGACCTTCCTAGTTGACCTCAAGGACAAGGTGATCACGGTCGTGGTCCCAAATTCACCCCAGATTTGTGTTGCCCAGACGTGTTAAAAAAATAAAACGAAAAAATCAATTTGACCCCCCCCCCCCCCAAATAACCTTTAAAATTCATCTCAAGGTCAAAACCGATTTTGCAGAAAGGTGACCCCCGTTATCCTGAGAAAATTTTGTTTAAACAATTGTTTTGCATACCGCGTATTTCCTCACATATATTTCCACACATATATTTTTAATTTGCATACAGTTTTTTAAAATTAGAAGATCAGTTTTGGCATTTAAAAAATGTAGCTTGACGCGTGTGACATAATCCGGACTCATTCTTTCAATATTTTTCAATGTTTAAAAAACATAAAAAAAAAATTTTCATGATATTTTCGAAAGAACCGCATTCCACTATTTGAATTTAATTTGAATTTTGTAACAAGGTGAAAAAATGTTGCCTCTCTCCAAGATTTTAGTTTTTAATTTTATTAAACTTTTGAGAAAAAATTGTCGAATTTCAGTGCTAAATATAAAATATACGATTTTTTTAATCAGAACTCCCTATTTTAAGAATAATGAGAGTTTTAATCATCAACTACCTTAATTACGTTTTAGATTTACTTAAATGAACAATATTTTCATTTTAAACTCAAAGATATTTTGTATTTTCGAGATAAATATTGAATATTTATCAGAAAGAAAATTGGAATTATGTGGTATTAACAGGGTTTTATAAACCGTTCTTTATATTATTATCTTTTTTTAATTTGACGTACATTTTATTAAAATTATATGAATCTATTTGCACAGTTACTGTACAATAAAATTTAACATTAGTTTAATTTTTAAGCTTCTAAGGTGATAAAATAACGAACACTTATAAATTTGTTGTGTTTATAATTCTTTTAATTTACAGATTTCATAAATTAATACTTTAATCCATAAATTTGAAGTTAACGATATTTTTGGTGAGGAAAATGAAATTAACGAATACTTCAAAACCAAATTTTTGAACTTCAAAACAGAATTATCTCAGATTTTTCTGTAAATCTAATCCCTCAGACATATTTGTCGTTTGCGAATGTCCCTGCAACGATTCAATAATATCTTAGTAGTTTTGTTAATTACTTTGATGTTTTCAGACTTCACACTCTATCTCTCTGATGTTCTCATCTTTTCATCATTTTCCCTTTTTAAAGAATATTTACTTTTTCTCCTTTTTCCATTACATTTCATTACTCTGGTTTTAGTGACAAATTTAACTTTTTGTTTAAAGATTCATCCCTTTGTTGAAAAATTTCACTATTTCGTTGAAAATTAATTTTATATATGGTTGGAAAGTAACTTATTTCAATCAAAAATTTACCTATTAAATTTTTAAGTGAAAACTTCTCTTTTTTAGTTAGGAATTTAACTATATGGTTAAAATTGATCTTTTTTAGTAGAAAATTATTATTTTTAATTAAGAATTAATCTTTTTTGTTAAAAATTCACCTCGTTGGTTTTAACTTTAACTATTTTATAAAATAATCGTTTTATTTATTGCATTCAACTACTTTAAATTAAATTAAAACTTTTTTTGTCGAAACTTTAATTTTAATTTTCTTTTAGAAGTTTTCTTTTTCTGCTTAAAAATTCGACTACCTGATTGAAATTTGAAATACTTGATTGAAAATCAGTTTGTTTTTGAAGATTCATCATTTTAGTTGAAAAATCATCTTTAAAGTGGACCATTTTTCAGTTTTTTTTTATCTGAAAATATATATATTTCATTATTGGTTCAAAATTTATTTTTAACTAGAAATTAATCTTTTCTATTTAAAAACTCCAATAATTGGTTGGAAATTCATGTATTTTGTTGAAAACTCAACTATTTTTGGAATATTAGTCTTTATTGCTTAAATTCAAATGTTTTTTTATTTTAAATTTAAATATATGTTTTTCGTTGAAATATCTAGTTTTACAGGTTTTATTGAAAATTCATCATTCGGGTTTGAACATTGAACTGCTCTGTAGAAAATATTTTTTTTCTGTTTAAATATTCAAATCTTCGTATATACCATATTTTTTGGTAAAAAATAAGCAACTGTTTGATTGAAAATAAATCTTTTTGCGAAATTCAACTATTTTGGTAGAAAATTCAGCTATATGCTTAAAAATTGAACTACCTTATTCAAAAATTAACCACTTGGCAGAAAATTAACTTTGTTGTTAAAAATTAATAGTGAAGGTTTAAAAATTAACATTTTTGTGTAAAATTCATCTATTTTGTTGAAAAATTCGTCTGTTTCGAACATATCTCTTCTTTTTTGAAAATTCCATTTTTTACCTGAAAATGTAACTGTTGACTTTTTGCTTGAAAATGCATCTTTTTTAGTCACAATTTCAACTATTTGCTCTTAGGTGTAAAATACAATTGTTTTGTAGAAAATGCATGTACGTTGTTGAAAATTCGTCTTTTTGGGTCGAAAATTAATCTTCTTTTTTGAAAATTGATCTTATTGGTTGTGGATTTAACTTTTTTTTAAATTCTTTTCTTTCGTTCAATTTAACTGGTCCTAAATTGTCTTCTTTAAATAAATTTTGTAAACTGAGAATGTAAATATTTCATTATTGGATGAATCTTTTTTTTTATTTTGAAAATTCAACTATTTTGGTACATAATTTAACAATTTAGTTAAAAGTTAAACTGTTTATTTAAATGATTTACTCTTTGCTAGAAAATTAACTTTTTTTTTGTAAATATATTTGGTCGGTTAAGAAATTCCACAGTATTGAGTATAATTCATATATTTAGTAAAAATTCGTCTATTGTAGCATAAAATTATTATTCTTACCATATGAACATATATAATACTAACATAATAATATTCATAATATTTTTAAGTTGTAAATTTATCTAGTTGGTTGAAAATTCATCTCTCTTGATTACAAATTTATGTCTCTTGATTAAAAATTACACCCCCGGCGGAAAACTTATATATGGTTTGTATATAGTATAAAGTTTCATATCTAATGTTTATTCGTTTTATATAAAAAATGTATAAAAAAAGGAATATTATATACACGGTGACCCATTTTAATCTATAGTCCCAAATATTTTCTAAAATACTTTATCTACGAAGAAATGGTTCGAAAAAGGTCAACCAGAACCGAGTAAGACTTTTGACTGTACCATCCATTTTGACCTTGAGGTCAATTTTCAAGGTCAAATGGAGGTAAGACCCATTTCTTAAATGAGAACCCCTATTTTTGACTGCGGATTTAAAAAGAGCGGGAAATTTTACGTCAAAAATTACCTGTGGATAAATGGTGTTTGTGACCTTGGAAAGGTAAAACATTAAGTTCAAATGTCTCAGAAACTACCAGATGCCCCTTTTCTGAATTGTTTCGGTTTTTCTGGGTAAAGAAACGTTAAAGATGCTTCACAAAAGTCGATAAAATGTTAAGGTGTACATCACCTTGACCATCATGACCTTTAGGTCCAAGAGAATTCAGAAAAAGGGGCATCTGTTTGTTTCTCAGACATTTGACCTTCATTTTTTACTTTTCCAAGGTCACAAAAACCATTTTTCCACAGATAATTTTTGACTTGAAATTTTTTGTTCTCATTTAAGTCAAGGGTCTTACCTCCATTTGATCTTGAAAATTGACCTTAAGGTCAAAATTTATGGCACAGTCAAATATCGCCCTTGGTACTGGTTAGCCTTTTTTCGAACCATTTCTTCGTAGAAAAAGTATTTTAGAAGATATCTGGTCGTTTTTCAGATATTTGACCTTAATTTTTTACTATTCCTAGGTCATAAAAATAATTTTTCCACAGGTCACTTTTGACGTAAAATTTTTCGCTTTTTTCAAAGCCACAGTCAAAAATAGAGGTTCTCATTTTAAAAGAGATTTGTCCTCGAGATTTGACCTTAAGGACAAAATTGATGTTGCAGTCAAATGTCTCTCTCGGCCCTGGAAAATCTTTTTTCTAAACATTTCTCCGTAGATAAACTATTTTAGAAGATATTTGGGATTATAGAATAAAATGGGTCCATCTATAAACTATACATAATATTTCCGCCTGGGATTCTCAGTAAAAATTCATCTTTGTAGGTTTAGAATTTAACTTTATTGTTGAGTTATCTTTTTTAGTCTGAGATTTAACGGTTTTGTTTAAAATCCGCCCTTTTCGTTTGAAAATCTATACATTCGTACATGAAATAAGAAATATTCAATATTTTGTTAAGAATTTATCTTTTTTGTTTGAGAAGTGATCTATACGTTTTCTCCTGCAAAATAAAAATTTTCCGAACACGCCTGGTTTTGATTGAATAAAATTTGTTATTAATAAATCTCAAATTTTTGTCAGTTTCATTATTCATATAAATTTTAAATTCTCCTTAACCCTTCAACATCCCACAAGCGTCGGGCTTTAACCAAACGAAAAAATTTTAAGGTCTAAGTAGTTTAAAAACATTAAAGATTACGAAAATTTAAAAAAAATTTTAATACAAAATTTTGACTCCTTATCTTCGATTCTAATGCTCTTCAAAGTCAGATTGTTCTTCTTCTGGTAAATAAATTCCTAATACATACATATATACATTCTTCTGCCTTCTTTGCTTTTCAAAGAGGATTATTTTGTGTATTTTTTTATGTCACTCCTTTTTAAACCATGTGATATTTATATTTATATTTATTTCTTTTTAATTATTTAAATCCTTTCGTCTTCTTCTGTGAGTTGTTCTATTTTTCCTTCGCCTGAAAATTGCATATGTAATCTGTCCATCTATTAACTGTGGATGCTTATAATTTTGTTAGAACTTTGGCTTCTATATCGCATAACAAACATTTTGTCTTTCTTTTTTTTGAACTTGATTTTTTATTTTCATAGAGTCACACGTTTCTTGATTCATTATTCTTAAACTTAAATTTTTTTAATCTCTATATGAAGTCTTTTTATTATATTTTCAACTTACGAGTACAAACTCCTGATATTTTTTAGATTAATTTCCCTTGCATACGTTTGATGCCATGTGTGGTTAAAATCATTTCTCACGTAAGATATCTTTAGGACTGAAAATCACTAAATAAGTAAAAGTAAAACAGATTTCATTGTAAAAAGCTGCTTGTCAGCGCAAATCTAGTTCCTAATGCTTAGTACCTAGTACATACCATATAACTAAATTTTATGTTACTTTATTGATCTTTGTAACAGTTTTGTTTTTAATTTAGCAAATAATATTAGTATATAGTATCTAGTAATATCATTATTAATATTGAATCTAATAATCATAAATTCTTGAAATAATAATAAATGAATAAAGAAATAAGGGGTTATCCAGAAAAACAATATCAATTCTGTAAATCATATAAGCGCAAAGTTTATTAAAATTAATTTTAGAAAATAATTGATGTCAATAATAATAAGTATTAAGTTTTACAAACGTACAATCTTATAATTTTAAAAGAGCCTAAAATGTTGATCGATTCAGCGCACTTAATGTAATCCGAGTTTAGAAATGTGTGGTCTAGAGTGATAAAGTATGTAGTGGAAAATTAACTTTATCTTCGAAGCCAAATTTCCAGTTTTCGAAACAAATGTTTAAAAAATATTAAAAACGAACTTCAGTGTTTCTGCCGACTATTATTCTTTAGCCTAAAAATAATATAAATTCCTATTTATTTATCGCAGGTTTCACAGTTGTCCAAAAAGAAAATCCATCTATTTTAATCGCAGGTTCATTCTTTTTGATTGAAAATTCTACTAATAAATTTTTGGATAAGAATTTATCTTGTTTGTTGTAAATTTTATTGTTTGGTTCGAAACGTATTTATTTGGTTTAAAATTAAACAGCTTAATTAAAATTTTTTTCTTTTGCAACTAAAAATTTGTATTTATAAAATCAACTATTTTGTTGAGCGATTCTCTTTTTGCTTTGAAAATTCTTCTCTCTTGGTACAAATTCAATTCAATATTTCTACAAATTCAAACAGGTCAATCCTTTTTGGTTAAATATTTAATTTTGTGGAAAGAAATTAATTGGCTTTGGTTGAATATTAATTTTTTTGAATTCACTTTTTCGGTTTCAAATTTAAATTCTATGTATATAAATAATATTCGCATCTAGAAAATTTAACCATTAGGTAGAAAATTAAACTCTTCTGTCTAAAAGTGAACTTATTTGTTCAAAATTTATTTTTTACTTAAAGATTCATCATGTTCGTTAAAAACTAATTTGTCTGGTTGAAAATTCGTCTTTTCGTTTTGTTAAATCTAATTATTTTAAAGATAAAACTAAAATCGCAATTTTTTGTAGGAAATTGATATTTTTTAGTTAAAAAATGAACTATGTATTTAGTTGAAAACTCATGTAATTTATAAAAAAAATCATATTATTTGTAGAAGATTTGTCTTTTTTGGCATAAAATTATTCTTCTTCGTTAAAAACTCAACTATTTGTTGGAACATTCTTCTTTCGTAATTTAATTTAACTGCTGTAGATTCAAAATCATTTTACTATATCATTTTTTGTACAAAATTTATCTACTTTTTCAAAGAAATTAAGTTTTTGGCAGAGAATTGATCTTCTCGGTTAAAAATTTGAATTTTTGGTTGAAAATTGATGTATTCTTTTGAAAAATTGTATTTTTCTTGTAGAAACTTAATCTTTTTTGTTCAAAGTTATTTATTTGGTAAAAAAAACTTATGTATTCCTTACAAATCAAACGATTTTGTTGAAAAATTATACTTAATTTTCTTGGTCGAAAATGCAAGCGTTTGGTTGAAAATTCATCTGTTTTAGTTGTGCCTTCACGTATTTTTTGAAGGTTTTTCTTTATTGGTTAAATTCAATTGTTTTGATAAAAAATAAAAAATAAATATTGTTGAAATATTAATTGTTACATTTTTTGTTGAAAATTCATCTTTTTAGGTTAAAACAATTACATGGTTTAAAATTTGTTTGTTATGTTAAAAATTAACATCTTAAACTGAAAATTGAACTATTTGGTTAAAAATTAACCTTTTTTGTAGAAAATTCAACTGTTTCGTAGAAAAATTTATCTTTTGAGTTTAAAAATGTATCTACTTGGTTGAAAATTCAACTGGTTTTAGAAAGTTCGTTTTTTAAACTTAAAAATTACTTTTTAATGAAAATCTATTATATTTTTAGTAAAAAATCTAACTCTTAACTTAAAAAATTTTTCTTTTTTTAGATCAAAGTATTCTTTTTCTTTTGAAAATTCAACTGTTTGGGTAAATATATGTATTTTGTTAAGAATTTATCCTTTTTGGTAAAAAAATTAATCTTCCTTATAGAAAATTCACCTTCCTTCATTAAAATTCATTTTTACTGGATTTAATATCGAAGATTTTAGGTGAAATTTTTTTTCTGACTGAGAAGTCTTTCTTTATCGAAAATTCAACTCTTGTCGGAATTTCCTCTTTTTTATTTAAAAATTTATCTCTTTTCCTTGGAAATTAATATTTCCTAGTAGAAAATTTAACCGTTTTGTGGAAAGTTCCTCTTTTTGGGTTGAAAAGTCAACTGTTTGGTTGAAAATTCACAGTTTGTAGAAAATTCAACTTTTTAAATCAAAAATTAATTTCTTATAATACACATTTAAATATTTCATTTTTGGTTTAAAATGTAATCGTTTTCAGTTTAAAAATTTGACTATTTGGTTGAAAATTGATGTGCGTAATTTGCTGAGAAAATTCTTGTTTCTTGGTAGAAAATTAATGTTCTTGGTTGAAAATTTAACTTTTCGGTTACAAATTTTTATCATTTGTTCAAAATTCTTGTTTCTGTGTAGAAAATTAATATTTCCTGTTCAAAATTTAACTACATGATTAAAAATGTATGTATTTTATTGACAGTTGACTTTTTTGTAGAAAATTTTTCGTCCTGATAGAAAACTTGTCTTTGCGGTTGAAAATTCAACCTTTTTTAAAAATTTTTTATCTTCGTTCGATAATTCATTTCTTTGATCTTTGTTGGTAGAATATATAAGTCTCTATGGAAAATAAATCTATTTTATTTGGAAAACTACTAAATAAATTAATGAAAAAAGGTAGTTGGCTAAAATTACTTAAGATATGGGGGTGGGGGGCAAAAATAATGAAGCCTAACAAGGGGGGTACGTTGCTCCAAATGTTAGAAAAATTCTTTATGTAATTTATCCACGGTCCCTTTTCTGCAGCAGTAACAACAAATCCCTTTTATAAATTTGAAATACAGACAAAATTCAAAAATTCTTTTGCGATTGAAGTTTCCTTTACCTTCTTACAATTCATTTCCGCTTCTTGTCTTAGAAGCCTTAACTCTTTTTTCCATCTAACCAAACACATCGAACCTGAGTCGAAATCCAGAAGTCGTACCTTGTTTTTGGGACTGGCAGTTTTGACAGAGGCCTCAATTCACGATTGGGAGGACTGCCAAAGACAAAAGCTCTCCAAACACGAGACTTTTTTCAGGAAAAGTAGACACGCGACGTCCCACGATGCAAAGAGGGATTTCGGAAATAGAATACGAGAGAATCGTAATCGAGTAAGAAGGAGATATCCGGCGGATCGATGCCTGCCACTGATATTGAATGTGACATGTTTTGAAACACACCCCTTTCATTCCCATTTTCGATTTCTAAGACGGCATTTACCTCTTCATTTCTTCTCACGTGCTGCCCAGGTAGAATGAGTATCAAGTTACAGGCCTTCTTTTCCTTCAGCAACTGGCTCAGATCAGAAGAAATTTTGACCAATGAAATTCGAGACATCACTCAAAATCTCTTCAGGATTGCAAAAGATATGGAAACCTTAACTATTTGCTTCATAGATTAGAAAATAAATTATCAATTCTCCAATATCTGATTGTCTATAACCATTTTTTCAATATCAAATCTCTTTCTGACACAAAAGAAGCGATCCTCATCAGGATTCTTCAAATCATAACCACTAATCAGTTAGAAAAATACTTTTTTAATTTTATTTTTCCAATCAGTTAGTAAACAAATATACCTAAAAATAAATTGAACTAAAAATCATTGACGCGATTGTCCAAAACACTATCACTCTAAGTGAGCAAGATTATCCCTTTCAGAAGGTGAGGATAGATTACCGAGTTCGGGGTATCATGATAGAGGATCCCCATTGACGTATTTCCGGGCGAGAAGCGATTGTAGGACTAAAGAAGATCCCCCTTTGCTTGTAAAGTGGACCATTTAAATGTCCATTTCGACCATGGATGTGACATTACATATCCTGCCTAGTATCGGCTGAATAAGTTAATTAGAACAGGTAGGGCTTTCTGCTTTGCCCAAAACAATGAGGCTCACTGACAAACCGAACCAAAATAAAAACCGCTGACAATGCAATGGCGAGCAGCCTCGTATCACCCACACTCTATTTTCATTCCTAAGAGAACCTCTTCTATGGTTCTTTTATTTTTGAGAATATCTTGTTTCGATAACTTGAAATCGCCAGTTCCGTTATTTCCTCATTCAGTTCAATATCAGATTTATACAAAAGGAAGCTTATGAACGGGATGAACAATAAATATTTATATGTTTATTGTTTGTCATTCTAAATCTCTATGATCATCTCGATAATCATTCTATACGATTATTATTATTACTATTATTACTTTGCTACCCGTATATAATGTTCTAATAGCTTACAGGAGCCATCCATTTACTCCATACTCTTTCAGGACTTCCCAAAGTTTACTTCTATCTACCCTGTCAAAAGCTTTTTCTAGGTCAACAAATGCACAGTAAACTTTTTTTCCTGCTCAAACTTTTTTCTGTGATTTGCCTTCAGCTAAATATTTTGATCCTTACATTACCTTCCTGGAATAAACCCACCTGGGACTTCCCAAATTTTTTCTTCTGTTCTTTTCTTTATCCTACGAATAGGTATTCTTGAGTATATTTTACTTACGGTACTTAATAAGGTGATTCCTCTGTCATTATTGCAGTTGCTTTTATATCTCTTTATTTTTTATATTGGTACAATAATTCCCTTTTCCCAATCATCTGGGACTTCTCCTATTTCGATGCATAAATTTATCAATTTCGCACAGTCTATCTGGTATGTAATCGCAATCGTGCTTAAGAATTTCAGCGTTAATACTGTCAACCCCGGCAGTCTTATCGTTTTTCAAGTTCTTTATTATATCCCAAACTTCAGAGACACAGACTTTCTCAATTGAGTTTTCAGTTATGGTGTACTATAGATTCATCTACGAATACTTCCCTAAAATGGTCTCTCAAAGTGTCTAGTAACCTGTCTTCATCATATAGCATTTCCCCTTCACTATTTCTCATGTTGACAAACACTGCACTTTCATTTCCCCTTATTTCTTTATAAAGCAGTGTCTTGCTTCGTTCAAAGTCGTTTTCTATCTTCTTCTCTTCTTTTGCTCTAATTTTATATTTACTTTCCTTAATTAATCGTTTCAGTATCCTCTTTTTCTGCTTGTAATCATTTATGCGTCTATTTATTTCCTCATCGCTAAGTTTCCAGTTTTTCATAAAACATTAGATGGTGTTAAAAGACAAACGAGTTCTTTTCGCTTGTGCTACTCCCGTCAAAATTTCCAAATCTAAACTTTTTTCGACATTTCTTGATAATTAAACTCGTTTCATACATAAATCTATTACAAATATTATTCTACACTTTTTAACGAGCAAGACATTCAAAACTTTGTAATTGTAGATTACAAATACGTATTGAAAAGAAAACTGAAAGTCGAAATCTATTGGTTAACAAGTAAAAAACATCATTTTTTAGCTTTAAACTAAAGAATATTTTTATATAATGATTTTCGTCATAAGTATAAAACTAAAAAAAAATAAATGTTTAAAAGGAAAATGCACATATTCATATAAGAGATATTTTATTGTGGGCAAGGATAACAAAAAGACGAAGAAGCTTCCTAAATAATAGTGTAACATTTTTGATGAAATTTCTGCATCTTTAACAACTGTTAGCAAAAAATGACACATTAGCACAGCAAATGCGGCAAGACCTTCAATTTGAGTCACCCCTAAAAATATCGGACAAATAGGAAAGCTTTTAGAATATAGTAGATAGAAAACAAATTTTTTTTTTATATATTTTTTGAAATCTGATAACAAAAAATTGTCTCTATAACCTACAAAATTGTATTTTAGTACAAGAGATTGGCATGGCTCGATCTTTAATTGCATAGTAATACAAAAAACGTCTCAATTTTCCTATTTTTCAATCTTTGATAAAAAAAAAGAACATCAGGATGAGACAGCAATTTTGTTTATATTGCACATATACGACATGCAAAGACCTTCTATTTGAGTTAATAAATATATTCTATTTATATGCAAGGAAAAGATTTCAGATATCTTCATTATTAAATTATATGAAAAGAAAATAAAGAAAAATAGAAAAAAAGTAATTATCAAGAATCAGTTAATTAGTATTAATGCTTCCAGTTTATTATCCGAAAAATATGTTAAATATGATTTCTTTTGTAGTTCCACTTGGGATTTTTCCTCCAGGATTCTTAAGATATGCAATTCTAAATTTTTTGAATTAAAAGCCTTTGCACCTCTTAAAAACGGTTTCTTTAAAATTAAAAAACATTTTAAAAAGTAAGTGTAACGGATATTTTTGAAGGTTTGAAACCTGAAAATTCGTGTATTATAAAGCAGAGCAAAAGGGCACACTCATTGTTGAAGCCCTAAAATATGTATCATGAGCAATTTCAGAAGTACCAAAAATTGCAAAATATTATTATTTTTCAAAAAATAAGTCATGGGTACAATATCTTTGAATTAAATACATCCTATAATTTCTGCTCGTAAAAATGACTTGTGCTGCGACGGATTCCGCACAAAAAGTTCTATTGGCTTTTTTCATTTTACTCTTATCAAAGTCGAAAAACGATATATTTGTATTCATTAAATAGTAGTTTAATTAAAATTTTATGTTTTAATAATGTAACTAAAATATAAGGGGTGTTTTTTTTTAATTTTAGCTTTTTTATCGGTAATTGCATTTTCTTGATTTACAGTATAACATTTCTTCTCATTTTTATCTTAAAATAATTGATAAAATTATGACAAAATCTGTTATGAAAAATGGTATTTTTTAGGATTATATTTATGTTTTTCATAAAGGAAACGCTGATTCAATGAAAAATTATTTCAGGAGAATTGCTCGAAAAATTTAAAATACCTAAAAAAAACAACTTGATTAATTATCAACATAAGAAAATTTTGATTCTAAATCAACTTTTACCAAAACATTATTTTTAGCTCTTGTTTATAGAATATATTTTTCTATTATATTTCCATCTTAAACAAACTAAGATATCGTTTTTTTTTATAAAATGTTAAATCTTAATGTTTTTGAATAGAAGTGCGAAAGAAAATGGTACATAAAAGTGCATTCTGTATTAATTAAAAAGGAAATTCTCTAAAGTCGGCCCCTATTATTTGATATCAAATGATATCAAAATTATAAAACATTAGAAAACCAGGACGAGGCGAATACCAGTATGAACTAAATAATATGAATTGGTCTGGTTCCTTTCATTCGTATTTGGTTTCAAAACTATATAATAATTAAATCTTTAATTTTCATCGAAAATCTATTTTACATGTTTTTATGACTTATGTACAACAGTAATTTTTTTGTTTTAGGTTGCCAGTCAAAGAAAGTAATTGCTAAAACCACTTTAAAGTGAATAGGCAAGAACTTTTGACATAGTTTCGAACTTATACAATTTTTATAACACATAAAAAAATAATGAATGACCAAATAATTTTTTTTTAATAACAGTTGCAGATTATTGCTTCATGACTTTATACACAATATCCTTCGACAACTGATTGCTTTAAAACCTCGTACAGGTTTCCCCTAGGTAAATTCACTTAAATAAAATTCGTGGGTTATGCAAAATAGGAAAATTATAACAAAATAGAAGAAAGAAATCGCCAAAAAGTGTCACTCAAGCGACACAATATTTTTTGGGCCAGATGCAGACTTGCCTACTTCATATGTCCTTCTTAGATGGATAAGTTTAATTGTAATCTTAGAGGTGAAAATCCACCTTCAACTTCTAACTCTAAAGAAAAGCAAAGGAGAAAATTTCAGCTGGATGGCTAAAGAAATAAGTGAGTGAGAATGAACGCTTTAGGTACGTTTAACTCGTTAGTTCCTCGCTTCATTACTTCAGCTTCCTTGAGGCGGCCATTGTTTTCTATACGTTTCATAGTTGAAGACTGAGGATTTAGCTTTCAAATGTAATATACTGAGCCATGGTCTACTCTACCACCTCAGACGGAGGAAATGAGTTTTTACTCCCTCTACTTGAAATTATTGTAGGAATAAAAGGAATTATTATGAGAATAGGGAAGAAAATATGAAAAGAAAGTGTTATTTTAGCTGCTTTAGGTGATTATCTAGAGAAATTGATTTAATTTAACTAATTAGGTAACATTTTTGTTTTCAGATAAGAACTGACTTGTTTGTGATTAGGAAATGATAAAATATTAATTAGACTAGAATTTCGAGGCTAAAAGATATTTTTATTCATGAAAAAACACAAATAAGTGGTAACAAACCAAAAAACTTTTTAATAAATAAAACATTTTATGCCTTTTGATGGCATAAGTAAATAAAATTGTTTGTCCTTTTTTCCTATCAATAAGATCCAGCCCATTGCTAGCTTCCAAAAAATGTGGAACGCTTCTCGATTTTGCGTGTCATCACTACAAAAATGAAAAAATATTTTTGAATAACATTTTTGGATTATTGTTTCATCAACCTAAATAAATACAAAGTCAGTATTCTCAAAAAGTATAATATATATAAAGTATAAAATATATATCTAATTCTTGTGATGTCATTGCTATCCGTAAAAAGAATGTTTCTTCAGTTTGTTGTGTCATATTTTCCCTACTCATTGATTAATTATTTTTATAATTATACAAAGGAACCCGCTCCGAGGTAAATAAAAAAAACTTTTAAAGTGATAATATTAATTGGTAAATGACGAAAAAGTAGGGAAAATATTACACACCAAACTAAAGCTGAAACATTTATTTTACGGATATAAATGGCATCACATGAATTATATTAGCAATTTATTCTATATTTTATACTTTTTGAAACCACTGACACTTTATTTATTTAGATTCATGAAACAATAATCTAATTTTCATCATTTACCAATTAATATTATGACATAAAATTTTTTTTTATTCACCTTGGACTGGTTTCCCCTGTATAATTATAAAAAAATTATTAATCATTTTCCATAAATTTGTAAACTTAAGAATTGTATTGTTTTACTGTAATCTCTATATTTTAGTAAAATTTTACTGAAGAAAAAGTTTATTTACTTTATATGTAATAGTAATTTCTATTTGCTATAAATTTTTAGCTTACATTTTTTTCCAATTTTTGAAAAATTCTTTATTACGTATCAATTTTTAGGGAATTTTTCAAAATAAAAGAGGGTGAGCTTCGGTGGAACTTAACACAAGAGGACTTTGACATCCCAATTTTCTCCTCTTGTTATTACTGTGATACCACGCCAAAAAAAAAAAATGCTGGAGCCCTTATTAAAAACACTGAATTCCTTCTTTTTTTATTAATTAATAAGTATAGTTTTTTGGAAATAACACTTAAGTGAACACACTTTATTTTGGCAACTCAAAAAAGGTTTGATATATTAAATATCTTGTGATCATCAAAACCCTTTAAACTGTTTAAAAATAGGTGAATAAAATTGAAAAATTTAGTATGTTTAAATGGTTCTTTTTTCATAAATAAGCATTCGTCAGAAAAGAAATGCATTCAAAAGAATACAAAATTAAGTAGAAGAAAAAAATTTTAAAAGAAACTTAACGTCTATATAAGTTCCATAAAAGAAGGCCTTTTTCAGCAGATCATAATTGCAGTCCTATTAGAGCTTGGGCATTTTATTTTGTCTAAATCTTTAGGAAATTCAGTTTTCTTTAACTTATTTTGTAATAAATTTAAATTGTGATGCACCTGAATGAAACAGTTTTTCGATAAAAAATTAGTAGCGACAGCTATATTTCCCAAACCATTGGAGAGGTGTTTTCCTGATTTTGGTTATCGCAATTGTGCACTGAAAATTTAATTTTCACCAAACTATACTTAGCATAGCCCAACAAAATAAAAAATTGAGTTTTTTCAAAAATGACTTCGAAGACTTTCCTTATTTTGGTATAAAGCTCATCTGAGGTATCACTATAATCAGAACAGGAAAAAGCCGGCAGTTTGAAATCCTTTTGGGTTTATTAATTTTGGGTCTATCAATAATAAATTTTTCCTAAAAATTACTTCTTTCATAAAAAAAGAACAATCTTTAAGATTTTATATAAATGGATTGATCACATACCACATTCTTTCAAGAATATAACAGCAACGCAATGGCTTCATATTTATAAAAAATGCATATATTTAAAGAATCTTTAATGAATTTTAATAATTACTCCTATCTAGATCTGTATTAGTTTAAAATGATAATTTAAAAATGAAAAACTTATGCACTGTGTATTTTGTTTTCAAACACAATTTCTGTTAAAATATTTTTTTACAATATATACTATTTTAGGATGTCCAAAAAATATCTCTGTGTCTAATGTTTGAGCAGCTTACACCCAGGAGGAAAAATAATGCATAGTGGGAAATATTATATAAAATGTTAATTTGTTTAGTGCTCTTTTTTTATTATTACTATTGAAAATCAGCAAAATAAAATTGGTATTCGAGCATCAGTCCACTTTTCTGGTGCATTTTATTGTTGCAGTTGTTGTGAATGTTGTACAAAAGTTATGTCCCTGTTATTACGTCGTTATTTCTTTATTACCTCGTAATTGTTTTAATGCAGAGAGACAAAATTAGTTTTTTCAATTGCGAAAATCCATGTTGTTTCTGAATTATTTAGAAATTTTGTTGATTCTTACCTTCTAGAATTTGTTGTTTATATTAATGAAATCATATCCTTAATAATAAAAGTAAATGATTCAATTACATCTAAAACTCAGGGTTTTCTTTGCTCTAAAGATCCTTTAAATTCATAAAAATATTATTGAAAATCTGATAAAAATGCACCTCTTTGGGAAGATGCAACCTTTCAAATGAAACAAACAAACTAGAGAAAGCTTTATTTTTCACTGAGTTATGACCGAATATATATAAACATTTAATTTAAAAAAAAAGGATTTAATAGCTTTTTCTGTTTCTGATTGATTTTTCTACAAAAATTTTGACATAAAGATTTTCTCTATAAAATAATAATATTTTCTTAGTTTTAATTTTAAAACTGTACATTCGCAAAATACTTGAGATGACACGTACTTTACTAATTTGCCAAAAAAATTTTTTTTACAAAGATATGAGTATTACCATTAAAGAAATTAAAGCCGGGGATTACCCAAACCAGGTAGATTTTTTTTAAGTTTTGATATTTTTTAATCTCGTATTTTTAATACTTTTCCTATTTTTGACCCTAAGGTCGAAAATTTTTTGAGACAATTCCAAATTGACAAAAGGGTGGCGGTTTTACTAAAAATGTTCAAGTTTAATTTACTCAAAACCTCCACTTTAGACGAAACATTCAATAAAATAAAATTTTTCTCTAAAAAAGTTCTAGAAACATTTCTTTTGTCATTTTATATCTAGCGCTTTTCTCGAGATTTCTGAGAAAATATGTACAAAATATGTACAAAAATATGTACAAAATTCGTTCAAGATTCTTTTGTAGCAATACAATTTCATGGTAGTCATAAAAAAAGAGAAGCACATAATTTAATTTTGTTTAAATTGTTCTTTTTATTTAAGTATCATTTTATTAACTTTTATTATTATTTTCTTATCTTCACATAATAAAAACTATTAAATTAAGTATTTTACTAATTTTCATCTAACCATAAAACTGTATTGCTGAAAAAAATCCTAAAGAATTTTATACATATTTTCAAAAAATCTCGAAAATAACGCGATATGGAAAAAAAGTGTCAACAAAAATTCCTTTACAAATTTTTTATTAAGCAACTTTTTTCTGTGACATTTATTTGTAACTTGCATCATTTTGTAAAAAAACGTGCCCTATTTTTTTCAGCTCACCAAACAAAAAAAAAGTTGAACAAAAAATATTTGGATGGCCCAGAAGAAAATTATTAGTTTGTCGACTTTAGTTGATGTTAACTTAAGTTTTGATTATTTTAACTAAATATAAATAATTTAAAAATCAGAATGACAGTAAATTCACCAAATTTCTATCGAATTTTATATATTTTTAATGAACTTAATAAAAATCTTGGTAATTAAAAAGAATAGTTTTTGTTAAATTATCAAAATTCTAATTAATATAACATCATTCTTGTAATTGTAACACAATTAACAAAAATTTCATGTAAGTTCTGTTGCATTTGTGCTCATTGTATGAGCATTTTTCTTTCTCATACGTATTAAATGAATCTGATTTATGGAGGGACTTTCCAGCAAAAAATTGATATTTTTAATATTTTTCAAGCCTATGTTTCTGCCTTTCCGAAAATCTCATTTTAAGAAAATCAGAGAGCCTACCAAAATATCAATTAATATTTTCTGTTACAATAAGAAATTTTTAACCTACAGTAGTATTATATTTCAAATTAAAACCAAAATTTCATTTATAAAAACAATGTGGCTTTTTTCTTAAATTTCTAAATAGCATATTAATTAATTAAAAATGGTTATCACAAGGTCGACAATAGATCAATTCACGCGTTTTAGAGATGCGAAAAATTACATCACATACAGTGCTTTAATATTCCCCATATAAAAAAAAATATTTTTATGAAGAAGAAAAATATTTTTTTTTTAAATGTAAAAGGTACAACAAGAACGCGAACAAGTGCACTGAATATAATATTGTCGTATTTAGAATATCAAATGTCTTTTTCTCATATAAACAAGATAAATTTTTTTTAAATCCCTTAACGCAAAAAAAGCTATTCAAAATGGACAATCTAGCTCAAAATCCTATTAGGGCTGAATATAAATCAGAAATTCTGAGGTACAATTGTATCGAAATATGTCAAAAAATTATATTTGAAAGTTTAGATCATTACAAACCTTCCTCCCTGAGAAAGCAATTCTTGCGATTTTATCAGAACTATAGTAAATTCATCAAATCTCTATCGAATTGAACCTACATTAATTGAATTTAATAGAACTTTAGTTAATTATAATAGATAATAATTCTAGTTAACTTAAGGAAATTCTATTAAATGCAAAAGAATTTTTATGATTTTAACATTTTTATTCAAAATTTAATATTAGCATATTTTTATTAAACATAATTCTAGTAAATTTTATTAAAATCTATTTAATTAAAAAATATAAGTCAATTTAATAGTTTTTTGGCGGATTTAACAAATTTGTAGTAGATTTATCAGATTTAAATATTATGGTAGTTTATTCTCATTATTTTAAATCTTTAAATGAGAATTAAAATAATTATGTGTTAAATAATTTAAATTCCCAGACTCCTAGAAATTTAAGAATTCTCTTCATTTCCCTAAACGTTTTTAAATTCCCTGATTTTCACTGACCTGAACCACCCCTGTAAAAATAAAAAAAAATAAAACTAGGTTGAAAAATGAAGATATTTTTTTCAATCTGTATTATAGGCCTAAAACTGATCCAGTGGTAAATTTTTTTATTGGAAAATTGTCTCCGATTCACATGAGGGACCATCTATATATTAATTATTTTTCAAATTGTTATCCCTCCATTCGACCATGTGAAGTCGCAACAAAGTTTTTTGGACTTGACCCCTCACACCTTCGTTTATGTTATTTTTTTATTAAATTGATACGATTTAGTTATACTGACTATCCAAAGCATTTGAATTACCAAATAATTAGAATCTAATAAAATGATAATAAAGGAAATTAAAAAGGTTATTTAACTGTCATATAGAAGATCAAAATACTTCATTAAAGTTTTAGATATTTTGACTTCCCCTGAAAAGTCGGTTTAACTGAAAAAATATTAAATTATTTTGTGAGTACATGAAATCTGATATTCCTAAAAATTCTTTGAATTTTGTTAATCTCCTGAAATTTTCTTGGAATTTTTTAATGCAACCTGACATAGTTATAATTGTAATCGGTCTAATTCTTTAAAATATTTCAATATTTGAAACATATTTAAAAATTTCTTAAAATATTGAGAAATCTCGTAAAATTATATGAAATCTGATGATATTTCTTGAAACTGCTCGAACTTTTTTTAATCTATTGTAACTTTGTTAAAATCCAAGCTATCCTAAAATATTTTTAAATCTTTGGAAATATCAATAAATTTATCAAAGATCTTTACAAAATTTCTTGGAATTTTTTTAATTAAACTTAAATGTTTAAAATCGTTTAAAATTTTTTAATATTTGTGGAAATTAATTAAAGTATTTAATAAATCCAGAGCCTTTATAAGTTTTGGAAATACTTTTAATCATTTAATATTTCTTTAACTCCTGGAAATTCTATAAAATTCCTTAATTCTTGTCAATAAATTTTTTGATATTGCATTAAAATATTTTGAAATACCTTAAAAACCCGTGAAATTATATGAAATCTAATGATATTTTGCAAAATTTCTTGAAATATTTTTATCAATACAAACTCTCTTTGAATACTTTATGATACGCTGAAATCTTTTCAATCATTAAAAATTTATTGAATTTCTTTGAAATTTCTTAAAGCCCTTTAAAATTTTTTAAATTCGATAAAAGACCTAGAAGTTCCGTGCAGTTACGTGAAATCTTATGATATAAATATATATTATATAAATTTTTTGAAGTTTCATTAAAATATTTCGAAATACCTTAAAATTCCGTGAAATTTCTTGAAATATTTTTATCTATGCAAACTTACTTGTAATATTTTAAAATACTCTAAAATCTTTTTAAAAATTGAAATTTTTTTTGAATTTTCTTGACATTTTTTTTAACGCTTTTAAATTTCTTAAAATTCGGTAGAATACACCTGAAATCGTATGATATTTCTTGAAATTCATTGAAAGGTCTTAAAATATTTGAAGTCCTAATAAATACTTTTAAAATCCCTTGGAATTACTGAAATCCTGGGAAATCGTACACAAATTTTTTTAATCCCTTAAAATTTTTTTGTTAAATCTTGTAAAATATCCTTAGATATTATATAAAATTCTTCCAAATTGTCTGAAATTTTCGGAAATTATTTATAGCCACATGCGATTTTTTTAAATACCTTTGCATGATTAAAATCCTTGAAAATTCTTTCAAATTTTTTTAAATTCTCTAAAATCGCTTAGAATGCATTAAAATCAACTATAGTTTTGGAATTTTTTTGGAGTTTTTTAAATTACCCTGAAATCATTTTGAAAAAAATTTAATCTTGGGAAATACCTTGAAATATTTGACACTCACTTCAAATCTTTGACATCTTTTGGAATTCCTTAAGTATTATAAATAAATTCCTTTCGAATTTCAAAATGATATTTTCCAATACCTTGAAATCCCGCGAAATTACATCAAACCTGATGATATTCCCTGAAAACCCTTTCAATATTTGAAGTTTTATAAAATGCTTTGTTTTCCTGAAAAATTTATTAAACCACCTTGTTGATTCAAAAATGATGAGAAAACTTTATTTTTGTGGATACTTTTTTTTTAAAATTACGAGAAAAATCCTTATATAATTATACTGATATGAATAATTTATAAAATTATTACAATGTTAGATTGTAGAATTACTAAACTTTCAAGTTATGTACTATAATCTTTGATACATGAATTTCCTATAAGATTGTTTTGTTAAAAATATGCCCCTAATAGTCCGGCGGAGCGTGACCATATTCTTCAGATTCAAAAAAGCCTGTCGAATAAAACATTATAAGGTTCATTTTCCGGGTAAATCATGCAAGATAGCACAAATGTTATGAAGCAATATTGTTTATCACAAAAATATGTACAAGTTTTTCTTGTACTTTTTTATCAAGGCTCCTCGGTTTTTTAAATCGTAAAATAATAATAAGACTAGGAATTAAACAGGCAGATTAAAAAAATATAATTGTAATAAAAAATGTTCTAGATAAGCTGCAGGCATATTGTCAGCTCATTCGTTTGAAATTTATTTCTTTATAATGTTTTCCACGAAAAATTGATTAAAACTTTTTTTCACATAATGAATTGAAAATTTTCCATGAATATTACTTCATTTCAGTTCCCTGACATTGATTCAGCTGATCAATATACACTTCAATTGAATAGGGATTCAAACGTACCACTCTTTTTTAGCAAGTATAACATAACTTCACGTAACTATTTAAAATAATTTTTGGATAAATGGGTACATTATCTCGATTATCATTCACCCTAAAAAGATTGATTCCGAGTGCCAAATACACTTTAAAAAAATGATTTCTCTCGCAAATAAAAATTAGTGTCATTTCGTTATAAACTCATTTTTAACTTCAGTTACGTTCACTCTCTTCAACAATTACAAAACTCGGAAAATTTTTTTTTTCTTTCCATATTCCTATAATCAGTATCAACCACTAATGGTTTAATTTTTTTCAGCTGATTTTTTTTAAAGCCTTTTTTTTCTTTAACATGAAACTTTATTTGTGTCTGTGTTTTTGTTATGCGCAGAATTAACAATTGGTTCACAGAAAAAACTATGATTCCATTTTTTTTAGTTCTTTTTCTTACAAATTCATTTTGAACATCGTTTATGTTTACTCTCTTGATCAGTGTCGAAACTGAAAAAACAATTCAATTGCTTTTAGTATTCTTATTGCTTAATATGAACCGTATGGTTCAATTTTTTCCCATATATTTTGACGCCTTTTTTTTAAAACTGAAACATCATTTTGTCCGCGCTACCTTATGCATCAAAGTATAACATAAAATTAAAAATAATTCACCAAAATTTTCCCTGCACTTTTCGAATTTTGTCCCATTTTTAAATCTCTAAATCGAACTTGAACTTGATTCTAAGCTCTGAGACAAGCTAAGTAAGATGCATTGAAAATCTTTGACCATATAGTGAAAAGGGCGAATGGATCAGAGTGCAGTGGCGATGAGTTTGTTCACACTCGCGATTGCAGTAGGGTTGGGTGGTTTCGAGCGACGCATGGGTGGCAGAGGGTGATTTCGCGCTTTCATATATATGTATATCTTTCCCTGTGTTTCGTCGTGTCGCTGCATACATTATCTGCTCCACGAGCGACGAGTGCGACAGAGCTTCGAAGAGACAGAGAAATTCGAAAAGAGATGGAACCAAGGGAGGGGTGTTTAGGTGAGACAGAGAAAAATGCGCCCGAGATATAAAAGGAAAATTTTTCTTTGCCCTCTGATTGGCGGTTGCCGTAGCAACACCCGGGTCTCGGCCTCTAATTATTTCCAGACACTGAGAATCGAACGAGCTACAACCTAGGAACGCCAGAATATTCCGGCACATGCATCTTTTTTCGGTGTGAGAGTGTGTATCGTTAGATATGTTTACGTGCATGTGTGCCACGTAAAACGCCAGAGCGAGCGCATCAAGTTTTTTTTTTATTTTCTTTTTCGAATCTCTTCTTTTATTTCGAAAGGGTTTGTTCTTCATTGTGATAGTCAGACGTTCGATCGGCGAGAGCTTCCCGAACGCGCTGGGACTCCTCCTTCCAACATTGAGGCACGAGCCGAGGAGAGGTATTATGCAGAGTAGTTATCTAAATGACGAAGTCATCCGTCCACTAATCAAATATCTTGAGTAAGAGTAAACCGGCGAGGAAGATCCCTCGAGGGTCAGAAAAGATTCCAAGGATTTTAGAGAAAGATCTCACGGATTCGCTTTGTATCCAGGCTCAATCGAACGATCGAAAAAAGGAAGGAAAATGTCTTTCATTGAGAGGAAAGATTGCAGTGATTTCTTTCTTACAAATAGCTATTGATTTCTGTTGAAAGGGTCTTTTCTTATTTGCGTTTTTATTGTTTGTTGTTTGTCCTAATGCAGATCTTCCTATATTTATTTGATAAAATATGAAGTTGAAGCACACTAAATCTGAAGGTATCCATTTGATGTCTATAATCTAACAATGAAACAGTATTAAGTGAATTAGACTACAGCACTTTTGATACCTACGGATTTACTGTGCAATATAGATAATGAATAATTTGAAATTTATAATAAATGTTGTGTCAGATAACTAGTGACTAAATACCAAGAAATATAGTTGTTTTATCAAATCAAATTGGATCAATATGGTGCAAAGTGTTAGCAAATATCTATTGACTGTCGATATTGTGTCATGTGTATTTGTTCGCCAAATTTTGATCTAATATTTTGGTATCAAAATTATGTGTCACTAACTAGGTAGTAATCGAAAAATCTAGATATTCAAGCCTGATTCTAAATAGATTCCAATATCTATAGTCTTTCAACAGATTAAATAGTACCTTTATGAATAAGCTCATCCTAAATAATATCCAGCTAATAAAAGAGAAACAAAAAGTATATTACATGATTCAGAATTTCATCCTTAAAAATGCTTCTTAAATTAATATACTTGCAAAAAAAGATCGAATGCGAGATTAGTTATCATCTTCACAATCTTATAATCCATCTTATAACATACTTTCCATATCTACA
This sequence comes from Druon quercuslanigerum, assembly GCA_010014905.2. NCBI lineage: Eukaryota > Metazoa > Arthropoda > Insecta > Hymenoptera > Cynipidae > Druon > Druon quercuslanigerum. The sequence goes on from JAAAKG020174367.1 coordinate 28,786, forward strand.
TTTTTTCCTATAGGTTTTCCATATTTATTAAATAAAATATGTAATTGAAATAAATAATGAATAATTTTTTAAATGTAATAAATATTTTTTTCAGATAACCCTGAGACTAAATCCCAAGAATAACAATTATTTTATAAAAAAAATTAGACGACAGTAGTGCAAAGTCTTAACCAATATCTATTGAATGTGGATGCTATGTAAAGTGTTTTTGTTTGATAGGTTTTAATTCAACTTTTTCGTATCAAATTATAGATTAGAGGTCGTAATCCAAAAATCTATGTATTATAATTTAATTATAGGTAGACTGAAGAATGATAAAATCAGACTTTAAGAAAATCAAATTGTCATTAATGAATGAGTTAATCCTAAAGAATATCAAACTATAAAAAAAAGACCAGAAAGAGTATAACTTGATTCGATAAATCGAATATAAGATTGGACATCATCCTTGAAATCTTAGAATTCACCTTATAACGTGTTTTTTTTTTATTTCTGCATTTTTTTGTTTCTACAATGAGCACCTACTTTCAAAATGTATAGCGAAGTTTGAACAATTGACTCTTCCTTCCTGTTTAAAGTTGCATGTCTAAAGAAAGTAGGCTCATTTTTCCAGATTTTAGACATTTTGTACTTCATTGTGAATTCTACCAGATCCATGAAGGCCCGTGAACATTAAACAAGAATGTGACAATAGCTATTTGTATGGAGAATAATGGCTATTTTCGTCGTCAAACGGTGCAAGTGCATCTTTTGTACATTAGAGTAGAATGAACGACAGTTTGTAGAATGCAGATTGTAGAGAACCTCCTGCTTCATGTGCATAAAAAATACACCAGGTAAAATTTCTGTTGTAAGGCTCAACACTTAGTATAGACAGAAAAATACAAATCCTGCCACCCCGTTGCACACGTAAAGTTTTAACCACCAGCCCTCAAAACACAAGAAGAAAGTTAGGGTTGTCAGAAAAGCCTAAATATAACATATCAAATTATTTAATAAAATGTTCACTCTGATAATAAACTGATATCCTGACAATTAATCAGTAGCCTCCATATACGATTATGACGAACGTTTTCAAAAGTTGTCTTAAAGATAATTATTTCCTTTTTATTAGATCACATGGAAATTCGAGTCTTAGATCTTGAAAAATAGGTATTTTTATTACAAATTATTAAACAATTTAACAAACATTTTTGTAGTTATTTCGATAAAAAATTTAAGTTTGTTAAATCTGTCAAATAACCCAGTCTACCAAAAAACGAGAAATAGAGAAATAATAGCTTGCGTTAACCAATAATTGGGTTTATCGTTTGATGAGCATATTCAGTAAAATTCAAATAATTATGATAATAAGTTTTTAATAGTTACCATAAAATTCAATTACGATATAATTTATAAACGCTAAAATTTCTATTTTCCAGATTTACATGAAATACAGGAAAAAGTGTAATCATAAAGTCGCAGTTGATCATATATTTACTGTAAAATTTATATGTTTTTTAAAAAGATTTTTCAAGCGCAACAGATTTGTAATAAAGTATTATCAACAAAATCTTAGGTCAGATTCATATTTTTTGTTTAAATTTGTTTACACAGCTAAAGAAGCCCAAACGGGTAAAAAGCAATTTTTGTCAACTCTAATCACATTTTATAGAAACTCATATGATTTTAGATTGTTTATTAGAAGAACAAGCTCACGAGACCAAAACAGCAAAATATTTTCCATTTGATGAATGTTAGAAAAAATGAAGTATTTTTTCATGACTGACATAATTATTTAACGCAAATAAAAATAGAATAATATGAATATTTTGTAGGTTTTTAAGATATGGAGAAAGCGTATGTTACGGAAACATTAAAAGAAGATAAATCAGTTTATAAAACATGATATTTTCAACATATAGACGAAAATATTGGTTGGGAAATATGACATTGTGGGGATTTTTCATTATTTTGAACAATTTCTCTTCATAAGACCAACATACATTTTTTCGATACTATTCTGAAATCACCTACTATCAAATCATAAAATATTTGGCGTGCAAAGGAAATATGACATTATATATTAAATAAGAAGATTCTACAAAACCTAAAGCTGTTTTTTGAGTCATATTAAATGATATTTAACATGTGTTATTCCTAATTTGGTTTCTGACAAAAATCACATATCATAAAAAATAGGTTTATCCATTGTGCTTTTTTTTTTTTAAGGAAAGCATCATGAGCATCTGAATTCTGAATTTGCACCATGAATTTACAAATTGTGTAGATTAAAACCAGGCTTTAGAAGCTTGTCCTTTATAAAAACATTTGAAATAGCGAAAATTTTGATACATGATGATAAAATAATTTGTAGCATCATACCCCTTCTCTATTGCTATAAATATTAATATTATTTTCAGAGCAAAAGCAGCTTAAAAACTGATAAAATGCATCCCATCTAATACGACAGCCACTATCCGACAATAATCGAGCCAAAACCTACTTCACTTTCCTGATTGAATAATAAGCCTTAAATACTTCTATATGCCTATAAGTATACATAAAAACACTGGAATAATTTACTTGCTTGGAAGGATTTTAATGAACAAATAATACAAATATCCTCTCCTGTTTGGCATTTCATTAACATTCTAAGTAAGTATTTAATCAATATGATCAATTATTCTGCTGAAACAGATTTCTCATTTTCCTTTATTTTGATTGGATACTTTAGCGAGTTGTTAATGATAGTAATAACCCCAATCAGTCTTTATTTCTCTTGGATTTCATAATCTTCAGTCTCTTTAAAAACAAATGATGCTGAAACTTATTATAAAAGCCTAATTTGCATTGTGTATGATACTACTCAGTAAAAATTAATATAAAATATAGTATCCCAAAAAAATACTTCTCATCTCAACAAAGCCTTTTTCCCTTATAACAACCTATTACAAGATTTTCTTTCACGACACGAGTATCCAAGATCTAAGATCACAAAACCGATTACTACGAGGCGTGTCCACAAGACAGATTTATCGATAAATACCAGCCATTTGCAAACATGTGTCAAACCTTCTCTCTCTGAGAATATTCGTCTTTCCTTCAATCAATAAATAGAATGTATTCAATAAAGAGAAATCTCGTTAAAAAGGTATAATCCACAAAACCAACGCATTATACCGAACTGTTGAGACTTCATTCATCGTTTTTCGAGTAGCACGTGAAAAAACATGTTACCTTCGACTACGAGAAAGAAGAAGGGTCATCGAATAAGCGTTCGGATTTCAGAATATCACACAAACTCTCTGGTTTGGATACCCGAACGGGATTGAAAGGCGCAAAAACGGGACGTGAAAAGGCACTGAGACGAGTCCCAGCATTTTTTGTACCCGACCAACAACACCCGCTCAAATTTCAAAACTCGATTCTACCTTCAAATTAGCTCGGACATTAAGAAAGCCTCACTGAGTTTATAGAGTTGGTGACAGCTAAGGAAGAGGGGGTGTGTTTAAATTGCTGGGAGGAACGGTTATTTGATTATTTTCGCAGGCAGTTTTCGTACTCCGACGTCCTGTCTGATATCGCTTCGAACTTACACAAATAATCATCTTCCAACAATGAATTGAAATTTGAGGTGCAAGTCGAAGGCCTTTGAAAAGGATGTTTTTACACAGTTGGCAATCATTCAAAATTTGGTGTTAGATTACCGTCGATTTGGGAAAAGAAAATTTCTCGACTCGCGTCAAATCCTCTATTTCGGTTTCAAGTAAAGTATCGATAAATGATTCAATATATTTTCAATATAATCTGAAAAAGGACTGAAATTTCTCAAAACTAGACGAGTGCCGAAGTTATACAGTTTATGGGAATATGACTTGTGAAGGAAGAGGGAAATTGAATTTCACGTACGTCGTGTATAGATGCAACGAGCTGCGGAACCGTGAGCTTCAAATTTCATTTTGAGTAGGTACCTTTAACTATTTCAATATTGAATTTCAGAGGTGTCTAGAGAAGTCGCGATGAAAATTTGAGCTAAGGTGACAAGTCGGCGCGCCATCGTAAATCTTGAAGGGAAAATTGAAAAATTGGTTTTCGCCTTCGACATTGTTAGACGTATCTGAGCTAGTTTGAAAATCTGATACCAATATCTTCTACGATGCATGGATGTTCACGGAAAAAGTTGACTATCAGAGAATTTTTTGTTTCAATTATGAAAACATATTCGAATTGAGGGTATCATTGAATCAAACAAATCTTCTTGACTACGAATGTGGAAAATTGATATTCTGAAGATGTGCGAAATTAATTAAATGAAAATCGTTTCTCTGCGGGCGCAAAAGCGCCATTGTCTAAAGTTTGATAGCAATTGCTTGTTAATTAAAAGTGGGAAGCTGCCTCAAATAAAAATACAATTTTTGCTTAATTTGACTTTATTAATGATCGAAGTAATCTGCTAGTATCAATAAGCATTTTATTCTTTTCGGGGTTCTTTATTATTTCTGGCATTTGGTTTTAGTTCAGATAAAAATTAACTTTCCGTCGCTTTTGCTAAGGAATCGATCAGGAAACGGATTAATTTAATGAACCACACAAACATTATTCTTAAAAGTATTTAAGAATGTTCACGAACGTTTCAAAATATTCAAAATAGAATTTTTAAATTAAGCTGTGTTAAGTTTTTAGCATTAACCTGATCATTTATTTCTCTAATTATTTAAATTTTTACAGAAGCATTGTCTAAAAACTCAAAGATTTCTTACGTCTAATTTCATTTTCAAATATTTATCTGTTGTTTTGCTTCTCTATTAAGTTTTTATGCGTCCTCTTTTTTTATTAAGGCATGTATTTGTTTGTTTGGAGTATAATTTCACATCCTGAATTTATTCATTCTAAACAGGTTTGAGAGGTCGAGAGGAGATTTGTGTGCCGACGGGAGGTGTGAAAGTCGTTCCGTCGCACGGCGATCATGCATTGAGGGTGTAGGGAATAAAAGGTTGAAAAATTATTTATTTTTAATTTATGAATATATTTAATACGGAAAAATCGATATTTTGATTGCATCTTAAAATTTCAGTGAAAAGTAATAATTGATTTAGAATATCTGAAGTAGGTAAATAATCCTTAAAGACTGGTTTATTTGGTATACAATCAACAATTTAGTCAATTAGCCAAAATTTGTTGACGTGAAAAACATTTTGCGGACAAATTAGTTTAAATTTTGAGATACTGATATTTTGTTTATTAATTAACATTATAAAAAATTTTCTAATTAAATAATGTTTACCGTTTTTAATCAATGTAGGTATACAAACTTATGAATTTTGCCTTTCCTGTCTCTGATTAAAAAGGTTTTCAAACAATGTATTTTGTTATGAATATTAAAAATGTTAAGGATCGAAAAGTATGCAAAAAGTATATAATATTATATATAATAATAAGTATGCTTAAAGTTTATATTTTTAAATTTTTATTATCAGTAGCTTTAAATTAATCCCTTCCTCGACAAGCTAAGATGCTTTTTATTTTTCAGAAAACATAATTAATAAAATGCGAAAAATAAATTAAAATAATTATCATTTTGAAATTAGAAAATTAAACAAAGTTGAGTCTTTTTTGGTAATTTAAATGCAATTCAATGTATTAACCCTCTTCTAATCATATAAGTCTTCAAAGTCATATTTAATCTCTCTACTTTTCATTAATTAAAAAAGTCTTCAGATTTATAAAGACCTGTAAAGCTGCGAATTTTTTTCACGAGTTAAAATGTACTTATGTAAATTGCAGATACTTCTTTTACTATAAATTTGAATTTCAATTCAAATTTCTTATTTTAATTTATATTTAATCCCATGATTGATTCTTTTCAGAAAATTCACAGAAATTCTCATGCATCGGAAATCCAAGATATGTATGTAAAACGGATTTTTTCCTCCGCCTTTTTCAGATTCTTTTTTAAAAACTTTTCGCTTCGAACGTATTATATATGTTCTTTCGTATTTACAATATTTTCTATTATGGTCTCAAGAGCCGGAGTGACATCCGCATTCAAATCCCGGTGGACAAAAGTTGTCATCGTCGTGTCCAAACATTGTCGAGCGCAGATGCCCCCCTTTTAAATTACATATAACCTGGAGAAGGCCAGGTTATACATATATGTGTACATTTCTTATATTTTCTCTGAAAACTTTTTCAAAATGCGCTAAGGAAATTGCGTTTCTTGTTCGCAAACAAAAATGTTGTCAAATTGAATTTTTTCGTTGATACAAAAATAAATTTTTCTTTGAAAGAATATATTAGGTGCATGGTAAACTATATTACACATGTGCATGTTTGATATTTTATCAATTTATCGTCATTTATGATAGAAAAATAGTATTACATTTGCCTGAAATTTCACACATCCGTTTTTCAATTAATCTCTCACTCGTTTTAGAATTATGAAACGGAAATGCAATTGGAGTGAATAATTCAAATTCTTAAGTTCATTAATTCTTAAGTCTATGAACGATTTATAAAATAAAGTTTCACATGTCTGTTGAAAATCAAATAGAAATTTAATCTTTACATCTAATTAGTGTTGAAATTTAATTTATCTCTTATAATTAATGAAGCAATTATGAACAATCTGAGTGCAGGCATATTTTTATATTTAAAGATTATGTAATTTTTGCTTAGGTACAATGGATAACTGTTCATACAAAATTCATGTAAAGTGCGTAACAATATTTCGTCCATATATAACTCAAAATATTTACCGACTGAAAAATTTAATTCGAGGGCATCTTTTACATTTGATTAAATTATTCTACTTGCATAAAAAATTCAATAATACAGAATTCAGATTTTTGTTTTATTTCTATAAAAATAAATTAATTTGTATGTAGTTTAAATTCACAGATTTTTTAAATCTTGCAGCTGATATAATTTAAAATTGTTAAATTAAAGTCTTTTTTGTGAAATATGTCATTCTTATTATTTAAAAAAAAACTTATAACATTAATTAAGTTCAAAAAATTTAAGTTATTTTAGCAGAACTCGACTGTAATCACAAAAATTAATGTATTTGATGTTTGGTGAAAGAAACTTAACATTCTAGCATAGTGTGATTAAAACCAAAAACTGTATGACAAATTAAAAAAAAAAATTATTTCAAAGAATTCCTTTCTCATTTTAATTAAAAAGAGCTAGAAGTCATTTTGCGTTTAAATTAATTGTTCTCGAGTATCATTATCCTTCCTACATGAGGCAGATTTCAAAGTCTGCGCAGTTCATAACACTATCTCGTATTAATGTCATACTACTTTTTCGTAAAATTTTGTTTATATATTTTTTAATGAACTCTAAATCAAATGTAATTTTTAAAATCGACACTATAAAAAGAAAGCTGTGATTTAATTTGCGATTCACAATAATGAAAAGTAACTCTCAGTTTACTAAACTTTAATTTATTACTTCATTGTATCAATTCATCACTAATGAAATTGAAAATTTTCTAGGTGATTATTTTTTTTAGAATAATAATCGTGTTAGTTTTAAATCAATTTTTCTTCATTAGCAATCAGTGAAAATTTACGAAATAATCAGTCACACTTACTGTGTGATCAGAGCCCTTCTTTATTTTGAATTTAAATTTTGTTTAATAATTAAAAACTCTGAAAAAACTACAGAAATTTCTCTAGACATTCATTTACGTTAATATTACAGATTTAAAAATGTACTGAAGTCTTCCATCAAATTGAGATATCTTCAAAATAAGTATTTTGAATAAAGAAAAATCTGTAAAATTTACAGAAAATAATAATAAAAATAATAATAAATAATAAAATGAATAAATAATAATAAATAATTTTTTTATTGATATCCTATTAATTAAACAAAGTCGCTTTTTTGACACATTACATATTGTAATAAATTTGGGGATTATAGTTTTTAAGCTAAATATTACTATAAACAAATCATTGAAAAAATGCCATCCACATTTTCTATTATGTAATATCAAATTATCACCTTTCTAAATAAGAATTGTTGTGAAAGGCAGTGACTATAAAGTTCAATAAATTTGACTGAATCATTTTTGAGTAAAACTTTCGTGAAAAGTTGAAACATAGTAAACTAAATAGTGGAATGTACCTAATATTTATTAAAAATTTATATTTAATTAAATTAGTAAATTAGTATATTTTTCAAGTATCCGATATAATAAGGGCAAAGGAAAGGATACTAATAAAGTTCTTTAAATTTTATAATCTAATAAAATCTTGGGTTAGAAAAATCTTTTTCAGTTTGGATAATTTATTAGTTAAAATCAATAACAACTAAACTTTTATTGAATTAACCAAATATTCTTCAATATCTGAAAAAATTTTCTGTTAAATAAGAAACATCTGGATAGAACCCGATGCTATACGAATAACAAGTTATTTTTCTTTTCTGTTTTCCACGCTGATGGAAAAATTTTAATCATTGAGCATTTTTTTGGGTTCAATTCCATTTTCCAAAGAAGTCTTCCTTTCTTTGAACCAACCTGTTTTTTGACTAAACAAAATATTTCCAAATATTTAAGAAACCAAATTCATCGAATCAGGAAAATTTTGTTGTTGCTTGAAGATTTGATACACATAGATTTGATTAACGAACAAAAATTGTATTGTTACTCGTTCAGTAAAATTTCTTATAGAATTAGTCAATAAATATAAAACCTAAGAAAGGATTCTTTTAAATAAAATTATTATCACATAAACTAATTAGTAATTAACGTAATTCTCTTAGCAATCTACTACTTCTTCTAACTCCCTTCGTTAAAATCTAATTCTGAATCTGATGTACCTATCGTTTCCTCTGTTTTCATTAATTCCCGCAATTTTACTCAACGGTTAACTTCAATGCGAGAGTGGAGCGAGAGGGTAAAGACTTCGAAATGCGGATAAGCGCTAACGATGTTTTAATTAGAGACTCATCGAGCTTAAAATGCATTTACACTTCTCACACCTAGAAAATTGCACAGAGTTCTGCAATCTCGAAGAATCGTCATTCAAAAAAAAAAAATCTCACTATTCTTTTAAATGCAGCACTCTAATACTTGCCCCCCCCCCCCCCCACATACATATACTATATTTTTAATCTTCAAACACAAAACAGCAAATAAAATATTTAAAAGCAGAGTATCAGCAAAAGCAACATTAAAACATTGATACCTGAGTAAAAATCGTGAGATATAAAAGACCCGAGAGAAGGGAGAAAATTGAAAAAGGGGAGAAAACTGAAACAAACGTACCAAAAAAAAAGGTGGCTGGCTGCGATTGGAGAAGGATGATTGTAAAAGTATAAAAAGTGGCCTGTCTTGACGCCACTGCAACTGACACTGTTTGGCCAGTGCACGAAAACTAATGCACGGCGAAAAAATAAAAAGAGAGAAAAAAGGGAGTATCAGCCGATCGCTAACTATTTTGAAAACTATGGTTCGCATTGGTGTTTGCCTTTCCGTGCAAGCCCCTTTGCGATGATTGCCGCCTATATACGTGCAAAAGTACACATCCACAATTTTAAAATCTTCCCATAAGTGCACCCATACTGGGTCTTTCGCTAATGCGCTCTCTGTGCCCGGGCGGAGGTTGGTACGCTGAATGTACGTTTCTCTCTCTCTCTCTTTCAACCATATTTTCGCCTAGGCTCTTGCAGCCTCTCATGCTCTTTGTAAAGGAGAAATCATTAAAAAAATCCGAAAACAAAGAACAAGGGGCGTGCCGTCAGCCAAGATGGCCGTGCCACCAGTGGCCCGGAGGCAGGAGCTTTTAATTAATGCAGAAAATGTACCTGCAGAAAGAGACGACGTGCCGCCTACTGTTTTCCAGTTTTCCGGGACAATGGTGATTTTTTTTTAATGAGCTTCGCGTTACGAGATCGCAGATTGCTGGTTTGATAGGATGCGATTTTGGCGCGAAATATGCCCGAGGAGGTGAAGCTGACTTTTAGGGGTGGCTGTACTGTAATGGGGTAGATGTGTGCTTTGTGTACAGCAGCCCTTCAGGGGTGTTTTAACGGGTGGGGATATCAAAACGGGAGGTGGAGACAGTCGCAATAACTGCGACTAGAGTCTCGAGGAATAAAGAGATTTATGAGGAAATTGAACGAAATGGCAGAAAAGGAAAAAATGGTGGATGATAGGGATTTTATTTTTGATTGGAGGGTATTTTTCTCAGAGAAGTTACTTGGGGTGTGGATTTTGCATTGAAATTTTTTGAGGAATGGATGCGGAGTCGCTTGTTATTCAGAGAGTATATATGCCGACCGTACAAAAATCAACATGGCAGCGTCGTAGAGATGGCGTCCACGATGGGAAAATGTGATTATCAGATTTAAATATCAAATCGCACTCAATTCCTGCGGATGGGACCTTCTAATCTGCATCGTGAGAATCTCGCCTAAATAACGAACTAACGAGCCGAATTACGCGATTTCCAGCCGACTTTCTGAGAGTCATTTGCATAGGATATCCTCACTGCGTTATATATAGCACTCTGAGATTTCCTTAGAGACTCGCTTTGGATGGAAGGAAAAGTGTACTTTTAGGCTGAAAGCGCAATTAGGCGATTTTAAATTTTCCAAGAAGGGAAGATCAAAGAAAAATTTTCTTTCTTTAGCCTATTATGTTGTTTCTTTTTTCCTATCTATAATGGCGAAGAAAAAGAGTGGTTTACAAGAATGAGTTTCTTTTTTTTTTAATTATTAGTTTAAAATGAGAAATTTTTCTAAATGTTTACTTACTTCTCTATAATAATATTTGATAAAATCCTATGATACCAAGGTTTTATCGCAAGGAAAATTTGGTTTCATTGACCCTAGGTTGAACACTACAGCAGATGTTTTCATATATTTAGAATATGGTTTCCTATTTTGTTTGTAAATTAAAAATGAATATGCAGTGATCGCAAAACTATCCTTATGACATAAATTGCAGTTTTAAATATATCATGGTATTCTCTATAATATTTAATTTTTTAACTCAACTAATATTACATAAAATTCTTCATTAATGTGCAATGTAGCTTCTTATTTTTTTGGATTAATAAACTTTTGATGTGATTGCCACATTCTATGATAAAGCAGCAAAATCAATATTAGCGGAAGGAATGCAGAAGGCGAATATCCGTGAGTCGCTCGGTGGATGCAGGACAAGTTATAATTAAAAAAATGCATACAAAAATTTAGAAAATTGTTTCCTAGTCTCTTTATCTTGATGCAGAGTATAAAATGGTTTAATCAGAGAAATGTTCCTAAATAAAACAAATGTTGTTGTTTTTTATCAATTCAATCAAAGTTCTCAACTTACGCCACAAAATAAAAATATTTAGTTAACACTATATGCAGGGGAAAGTGGTCCTAAGTCGGCACAGTAAGAGTTTGTGTCTAAAACAATGGGTAACCAGAGGGTTTATTTGCTTTTTAATGTCTTTGGTCAGGTCTCACAACCCTTTATGTACAATTCTATATCGTTCGAAGCAATGCGGATTGATTTTTGTGGTCGCAACGCAGCTCAAAGTGAAAGAACCAATTTTTGCTATTTCTCAAAAAAGTGCTCCTAATCCGGTACCTCCTGGTCCTGAGTCTGCACATAATTTTTTCCGCCTAAATGCAAGAAAAAGGGCAGGTCATGTAAGTTTTTGGACCAAATGGACAAATTCCATTAATTTATAATGAAAAAACAAACAGAATATTTTCCATGAGAAAACGCAGAAAAGAGACAAGCTTTAATGCAGTCAAAGCACAACGACATTTTAAAAAACAACAAGAGACGAGTGACATGGAATTGAATCACATCAAAATAAAAAACACCAAATAACAACAATAGCAAAAAGAGAAGGTGCCGACTTAGGACCATCGGTTTGGTGCCCACTCAGGACCACTGCGCATGTTTACACATTTCATGATATTACGCACACGAAACAAATCAGAATGAAAAAATCGACCTTATCAAGCGAAAGCACACAAAATACAGAAAACAACGCACGTAATCGATTAGTCTTTACAAAATATTTACACACCTGTAGCTGCTTCACAAGAATGAAAAAAATGAAATTTTATTCGCACAAACAATAATTTATACCCGGCTTGTGCCGTCAAGCGAAAAATAAAGTGACAATTGCCAGCGTAAATTACGTCCATGTCTACCAAGCTGTCATACGACACGCTGTTTGAGCCCACACGTGCGCCACCTCTGACAAACACTAAGGTGCCGGCTTAACCCACAGTGCCGACTTAGGACCACTCTCTCTATATATAAGATAATTTTGCCTTTAACTGTCAAACAATAGTAAGTATTTTATTTTAATTTATTAATTCTAAGGTTTTTGATAATTGTCAATAAGTTTAGAAATTGATTAAAAAGATTATTTTAATTATTTAATTTTAATAAAATTAATATTCAGGCAATTACTGGTAGCAGATAAAGCCTTGAAAATGTTTTGTCTATCAAGTCAATATTAAATTTGATAAGCATTTTTTCAACGTTCTTATTTATGCTGGAATAATGTAAAATGTACATTTGGAAAAAATGAAGACGATTAATGATAATAAAAATCATATATTAACCTACTTTATTTTTACAACATTTTTTTGTTACATATATGTTTTACTGCATTCATATCGTATTGCATTTTTTTGTTGACTTAATTTTGCCGAATTTTTAAAATCCTGAATATTGTGGAATAAAAAAAAGTAATTACCAAAACGGATGCATCTCAAAATCTCAGAAAGAAAATTTCCAAAACAGTAAATTGTCAAATTTTTAATTCTCGAAAATAGTAAATTGCCAAAAACTCGAAGTTTGGAAAATATTAAATTGCCAAAATTTCAAATGGGCGAAAATATTAAATTGCCAACTACACGAATTTTAGAAAACAAAATTTAATATTTTTTTCTGTTGGAATAATCTTTTATTTTATCTGGAGTATTTATCCTAAACTCTACCATTTAATTTTTTAAGGGATTTAAAAATTTAAGCAATTTACTTTTTGCGGAAAATTTAAACTTCTGAATTTAAAAAATTTTTCAAATTTTATTATTTTGTAACTGTCCTATTTTAGGGAATTTGATAATTTTGGCAGTTTGAAAATTCTATTTTTAAAAGTTTCTGCAATTTAAAATTTCGGGAATGAATATTTTCGGCAAAAAAAACTGTTCGGGTAGTTAGAACTTAAAAACTCTGACAACTATGACTAAAAATGAAAGAAATTTGTACAATTTTGAAATTTGACAATATCCTCGGAGTTTAATTTTTTATTTTTTATTACTCAAGCCTACAATAACATATGTTTTACGGTTAAAAATGTAATGCTTTCCTGTTTATGTTCACGATCTATTCGGTTTTCAAAAATAATTGAACAAATATTAGATTTAATTGTTTTTCTTGTATTATTTCTTTGCGAATATTCTAAAAAATAAGTCAATGCTCTAAATTTCCAATCTTATTCGTATTTGAGAAATCATTCATAATTTAAATATAAATTTTTGAAACAATATTATCGCTTTTTCTATTTTAAGCTTTCAATCGTTTTAGTTATCAATTTTAAATCAAAATCTAGTTGCAAATTTAAGGGATATCTTTATTATGTATAATCCACTAAATAAGGATCAATTTGCCTAAATTTTGTTTTTAACTATTATTAGTATTTTATGACACTATATTTATAGATACCTGTTAGTCATGCGAAAAAATTATTTTTCCTTTTATTCGAAAAAATAAATTTCAAAATTATAAAAATAAGAGGTGGATTTATTTTTTTCGCTCTGAAACACAACAAATTTCAAAAAATATTTTCACTTTCCTGAAAGATTTTTAAACAATGGCGTTAATCTTCTATCATTTTGATTACATTTTTCATCATCTAGTATATAATTTTTTTTGTAATTCTTATTTATATATATCACTATCATATTTTCATAAATTCTTTGCGTGCTTTTCTAAATGAAGAAGCAATTTTGAAAGTTATGAGATAAAAATTGGATAAGGATCTTTCCCCCCTCTCTCTAAAAAACATTTTTTTTCCATATCTTTAAATTAGTGTTCATGGGGAACTCATGCTCGTATAATTTTATCAATATTTTATGCTTGAAAACCTATCCTACAAAACTTTTTTTTCATCCTGTAAAATTTCAATAATGGTCCTAATCCAGTTTTCATTCTTATTTCTGCAATTTAACAAAATTACCAATGATTAATAAAGTTAGGATTTATTTCTTTTATGAGGCTATGAATATGAATTAGCGGTCAAAATATTTTTTTAGTGCTCATTTTTTACTCTATTAACTTTTTCTTATTATTTGTTGTCTATCGACAAAGTTTATTGCAATAAACATTGATATCTAGATAAATTAACAAAGGGACCACCTTTATATGTACAAAAAAACTCAAAATATTTTTTGCACTACATTGATACCAATCATTCATCTGTAAAATGTAAAATATGGTTTAAAACCTAATCTTGCATTCACACGTAATAAATTAATAATTTTCTAAAAAAAATCTTAATTGTTTATTTATTTATTTTAACTAAATTTCTTCTATTTTTATAAAAAATGTTCCTCCTTTTTATAAAATTTTCAAAACTGATAGATACCCATTTTAAAATAAAGCTTCTTCTCCACGTTTCATTCTCTCCAGTCTAGTCATCGGACCGATTCGCTTTTTTCTAGTTGAGGCGTCTACATTTTTCGAGCGAACATTTTCGCAATTGCTTCTGCTCTTCGGGTACCACGTGACTGCACATAGGAAATTATTTCTGAGGGGATTTGGAGACACCAAGGGAGTCGTGAAAGAATCTATATACTTGGGCTAGAAACAGCTTCGAGGGTTCGCCGAAGGCCCGGGAGCCATTAGTAGAAAAATGTTTTTCAAAGGGTTCTTTCAAGTGCTACCAGCATAAACCCTTTTAGGGCTGCTGAGTCTAGCGGGGGTATAAATGACTTACAGCCCTCGATTGAAACTCTAATGATAAAATGGCGACACGGGAAAATAGCAGAAGAGCCCCAACGATGTGCCTCGGGTGCCCATGCTACCGGATTTGTGGAGAACCATTATTCCTTTCAAATTTGACTACTTTCAAATTTATTCAAAAAAACAAGGACTGCCCTAGTCGTGTCACCATACACTCAAGTTTTCCTTTGCTTATAATTATACGATGATTATTACAACTCCCTCACAGAAAGAGAATATGCTGTTTGTATGGAGCAAGCCTCTCTTTTCCTGGTAGCAAGTTACTTTTTTATTTAGTATTCAAATTTTTAGTTTCGGATAATATTTTATGAGTAATTTATAAACAAATAATTACTTTCAATTTTTAATATGTTTTAATAAGATATATAAGAAGCCAGTACAATATGGGTACCAGTACGCTAAACTTGTTTCTTCGATCCGTCAAACTGTTGGAAGTATGTGCTACTAACCAACGAACTTTTTAATGAATATCTTTTACCAACATAAATAAAATAATTATTAGTTTTTTTTTTGGTAATTTATAGATTGCAAATAATCACTCTATAAATAAAAAAATTTTCATAAATAACAGTTATGGATTTTTCTTTCGTGAATTCATATACAACATCCTTTGAAATCTAACAGGAAAGGCTTAAAATTTGAATATGCACTTCATACGAGAAGAGGGCCATCTGAATAAAATTTAAATGTGTTAAAAAAGTATAAAATGTAGGATTAATGGATGATATATTTCATGTTATGGCATTATTATCTTTACAATAAATGTTCCCCATTTGTCACTCATTTATCAATGTTACTACTTAAAAATCTGTTATGACCATACCTGGCACTGGTTTCCCCTATCAATATTGGAAAGAAATGGTATTTTTTAAATTGAGGAATCTCATGAATTTTGAAAGTCAAGTACAAAACGTTAATGTATTCCTGCATTGTTTGGGATGCAGTTCTGAAAAAATGCATTATGGGCGAACTTGCGGAAGGCGGTGCAGTTTATTTGACTCTTGAATAGAGCTTGTTGACAAAGGGGCTTTTAAATCAGTACTCACAAGAGCGTATCCACGCCTTCCGTTATTTAAACCTTTCAAACCACCCGCACCATTTTGCTTCATCAAAAATGACTTTCTAACTTGCAGCAACTTCTTGACTTTTGATCATCATACATTCGTCAATAACAATGTTCCGCTTTTCGAAGCTTTTTCAAGGACTTTTTATTCCAAGACATCCTCAAAGTGCAGTTATAGATTAAAATAGACTTCCATAGTATTTATTTACATGTTATTTATATTTTTCAATTTGTTATTACACTAAAAATAACAAAAAGATTTCCGTTTTTTGACAATTAGGTGTAAGCTATTTGAAAGCAAATATATTTAATTGCCTAACTAATAAAAATGTTGTATTTGATATTATTTGTTTATTTTATACTTGTTCAGTTTATTTATCATTAACTTATTGCATCCACACTAAACTTTCTAGACTTCTGCACACTTTCAAAAGATAAAAAAAATGAAATCAGGGATATTAGTTTAGATTACGTAAATTTAAAAAGCGTATACACTGTCGGTACCAAAGAAAAAAAATTTCGGTTCGAGTACCGAAAAATTAATGGTAACCATAATAAGATTTCTGGAAAAGTATATAATTATTTAGGTTTTTTTTAAATGATTAATTTTAATTTTTTAATCTATCAAACTATGTAGAAAAAGAAACTATAAATTAAATTTGTTTAATTTTGCAGTTTTTAAACCAATTGGAGGAAAACTTTGAGATATTTTTAAATTTATAATTGTTGAATTTTTAAAAAGATTCAAAAATTATTTTCATCTAGAGCAGATTTTAAAATATTTGAAACAACAAGTAGATTTTTAAACACTTCGAAAAAGAAGCCTATTCAAAATATAAAAAAATTTCAAGAGAATAAACCAGTTTTTATGATTTTTTTCGAAATATGTCATCTTAAATAATTTATGAAAATGCCAAAAAAATTAGAGAGTTTTGAAGACAAAATTTTTAATTTTAAAAGATTTTTCGAAATTTTCGGAACAATTTGAAACCATTGCAGAACATTGGAAGAAGACAAAAATAATTAAAAATCTGAAAATATTTCAAAAAATTTTTTTTTAAATGTAGATTTTTGAAGACTTTGACTTCTAAAATTTTAAATTTTTTGAGGATTTTCAAAGCTATCAATATAATAATTTTTGTTTAGGATCACTGGGAAAATATTAAATGATTTATTATAAAAGAAGTTAATTTTAGACAATATATTTCAGAAGATTTCCAAGTATTTTAATAAATTCCAAACATTATCAAAACGTAATTTCAAAAATTTTTAAACATATATTTTTTTCTTCAGAATTAAAAAAAGTATTAGAAAAGATTTAAATGTTTTTATAGAGTTTTAGGCAGACTAACAGATTTAAAAAGATTCAAAACCAAGTAAAATTCTGAAAAGCTTAAAATAATTTAAATAAAATGTATACTGTTTAGGATTTTAAATATTTTACAATATTTTACAATATTTTACAATATTTTACAATATTCCTGAACCTGTCGAAAAATATGCACGATTTTCGGGCAATTTTTTTAGTTTATAAATCTTTGCATAAATTTTAGGGGTAGTTTGAGTTAGTTCGAAACTTTTCGAAAATTCATGAAACTTGATCTTCATCGGTTAAAAATGCAACTATTTGATTGAAAATGATTCGGTTTTGCTTGGTTATTAACATTTTTTTTAAACTCATATATTTTAATGAATTCCACTTTTTGTGTATGTATAATTGTGAAATGAAAAAATTTTTTAGTTTCAATATAACATTTTTCGTAAAAAAATTATTCTATTACATTGAAAATTAAATAATTTAGCATATAAAACGAACTTTTTAAATTACTATTTTCTGTTTGAAAAAGTAAATTATTTTGTGGGAATTTGGCATTTTTTGTAAAAAACTAAACATGTTTAGTTCAGGTAATATCCTGTTAAAATTTGTTTTTGTGGATAAGTACATTTTTTTTTATTTAAAATAAAAATATTTTTGGTTGGAATATGGATATAAGATATGGATATGGATATATATAACACCATAAAATTTTTTTCTCAATCTTCTTAAAAATTTTATAACAAATTGAAAAATTACACAAGCGCATAGCACAAAATTGATCATTTTAGTTTAATTAAAATATTTGAAGAATTTTTTTAAAAGATGGATCGAAAATTCGTGAAGAATTGCCTTCTGAAAGTTACTTTGAACCCCGTTCTTTGATTAACCCCACATTAAGGCTCCCCTAAATATTCTCCTACCATTGCCTGTTGGTTAAAAATATTCTAAACAGTAAATTGTGAAATCATCTTTTTATTCTTGGATAAGAGATGAATATAAAGTAAGTTCTTGAATGTTTCAAAATGGCGCAATCCCTTCTTTCCACCCCGTTTCGATGGCGGTGGTACGTTCCGTTAACGAGTAAAAGATACCTGCCATTATCGTGAATCTCCTCGTGCGCACACGCGTTCAACCTTCTTCACGTACAATTTTTACACCATCAAAAATAAAAATATACCGACTTATACATAGCCAGATTTTCACCCGGAAATAATAATGGCTCGGTCTTAACATATGCGCATAAATCCATTATGAAAATATAGCCGCCTTTGTATGAACCTAAAGCAGCCGACATTTTTATCTCGGACCCTCTGCGTACATATGGAGTCTGCGGAATTTGAGACTACCGCATTAAAACCCCTGTCATACATATGCCATTAAAAATCTCTTGGATAATGATTGTATTACAACACCAAACACCTACGCCCTTCTGTGCCATCAAATTCTTGTCAGCCGCACAACTTACCAATTCTAATGGGAAATGCAGCTTCTATTTTGCATTTAGAACTTTCTACTTTATTATTAGTGACACATTTACTGGAGGGGTTAATTACTTGAATTTTTTTAGTATATAATAGATAGCAAGATTGCATGGGATTGCAAAAGATTGCATAGTGTACAAAATTTCTGAAAATAAAACCAAGAATCCAATAACCATAAAATTTGTAATTGCAACTTGTATTGTATTGTCTCTTTTTTTATTATTATCAAATCACCATAAAAACATTTGTAAAAATTAATCTTTGTTTGCCCTCTTTTTTTATTTTCGTCCAAAAAAAGAATTTTTTTCTTTTTTAGGCAAATATTTTTTTTTTCAAATCACAATAGAAACATTTTATGGTGGTTGTTCAAATTTTATCTTTAGATCCTTGGTTTCATATTCAGGAATTATGCACAATAACTTGATTATTCGGCGTTAAATAGGATTTTAAATCTAATTTTAATCTAGTTCAAATGTTTAAAATTTTAAAGATTGCATATTTGTGACATAAAAGTTTTGAATAAGTTTGTAAAAGCTTTCATGAATTTTATAGATTTCAGATAGATTGTATAGAGATTGGATGAGAAAAAAATCATAGGAAAATTAGTATACTGCCGTTCAAGGTAAAAAGATTCATAAGTGACTTTTCGGTTTAGATATATACTCTTAATCCTAGCATTAGGAAAGACATAAGCTACAATGTCGCTCATCTGTCCAAAAAATTTAGATACCTCAAATTTTTTCAGATTATACAGAAAATTTTAGAAGGAAACAATTTTAATAATGTGAGGCAAAGTATGTGTGAAAGGTGAAGGTTTTCATTATACTGATACAGAGTTTCGAAATTTTCAGTTGATACTTGACATTTGATGACTCTTACTCCCTGAAAATACATTATAAAAAACCGAAAAAAAATTATGAATTTCTTTCATCTTCTCTATGCACAATGGTGAAATATAGAGTCAGAAATAATAATTTGTTATTAATTTAATAACAAAAGAGTATTTATTTGTCATCTCTGAAACCAAAGAACGTAGAAAGATAATTCTTGAAACAAACTGCACATTTTTGGCTTCTAAAAATTTTGTATGTAGTGTCAATCAGAAAAAAGTTGTGCCTAAATGTTTAAAAAATTATTCTATTTTTCAGAAGATACAGGGGGTTTTCCGGTTGTGGACGGGACAGCACTCACAATAGATCTGAGTGTTACAAACAAACTGCGGCTGTATTTTCCAAAAATAAAGAAATAATTTTTTTAACATTTACGCGCAAACTCTTGCTCACTGAAACTACAGTTAGCATTTTCAAAAGCCAAAAATGAGCAATTTTTTTAAAGAATTATCTCCGTACTGTCTTTTATTTTAATAATGGCACATCATTTCTCTTTCCTTATAATATTAATAAAAAATACTATTTCTGACTGTTAATATTACAATTGTGTACTGTAGTATAGTTTCGAGGAGTTACAGCTATTTGAACTTTAGTATTCAAAAATGATTGCAGTAACATAATAAATATCTTTGTATTTTCTATAATATTTTATTTTCTAACTTAACTAATACATACAATCATTCATTACTGTGCAATGTAGCTTCTTATTTTATTTGGATTAATAAACTTTTGATTTGATAGCTACACTCTATAATAAAGCAGCAAAATCAATATTAGCGGAAGAAATGCAGAAGGCGAATATCCGTGAGTCGCTCCGTGGATACAGGACACATTAAAATAAAAAAATGTATACGAAAGTGTAGAAAATCGTTTCCTAGTTTCTTTCTCTTGATGTAGAGTATAAAATGGTTTAATGTTGCTCACAACAAAATAAAAAAACACAAATCACAACAGTAGCAAAAAGAAAAGGTGCCTACTCAGGATCACCTGTTTGGTGACCACTCAGGACCACTACGCATGTTTACACATTTTATGATATTACGCACGAGAAGCAAATCCAAATGAAAAAATCGACCTTATCAAGCGAAAGCACACAAAACATAGAAAACAACGCATAAAAATGAGCAGTTTTTTAAAAGAATTATCTCCGTACTGTGTTTAGTTTCAGTGATGACACCTCACTACTCTTTTCTTATTATATAAATAAAAAATTACTATTTCTGACTCTTAATTTTACTATTGTGTTCTGTAGCGTATTTTCGGGTGTTACAGCTATTTGAACTCTAGTATTCCAAAATGATTCTAATACGATAATGTTACTCTTCAACCTTTCACTTGACAGTAAATAATTTCCACTCGACTGAACATTTAAAAACTCTGTAGCAGTAAAGGAAGAACCTTTATCTGCAACATGCAATTCATCCCATATTATCATGAATACATTTTACTGTTGATATTTTTACTATAGTCTGCACAAAATGTATCAAAATTTTTTGGTATGATAGTATAAACATTATTTATAGCTATAGACATTTATTATAGAAGATCAATATGTAGTAAACGGTAAGAGAAAAATCAGCGTTAAAATAAATGAAACAAGAGTATTGAAGGAATTAATGTAACAAAAGTAGAGAAACTACAAAAGAAGATTTATTTTAGACCACTAATTAGTATTGCAGGATGATACAAAAATATAAAATGTTATGGTGCATCACGATTGGTTTAAAAATATATTTTGAAAATATATTGTCCTCGAAAAAAAGATTAGAATCAAAGTACACTTAACACTGGACTTGTGCACGGTTTCGGCCATAACCTTGGACACACAGGCAGGGGTTCTGAACGAAAAACAAGCTGGGCTGCATGAAAGATTACTTTGGGATTTGGGGGCATGTTTAATGGGCTTTTTGAATAAACTTTTTACCCTCTAAAAAATATATATCATATATTTTAATTCAAAATTACTTTAAATTAATAACTGTGATAGCTCCTGCAGCAATTAATCGTTGAATGAATCAGGCGAATTGGATTCTGACGAAGAGGCAATGCTTTCAGTTGATGCTGAGGAGACAAGACGTTTCGTGAAATTAAATGCCCTAATATTCCCTAGTTTGAACAGGGAACTGGTTGGGTGTTATAATGGATAACTTGACTAGAAAATGTTATGCAGGTGCTTGTCAGGGGTTGGTAGGGTTACCTCTGTTTGCTTTCTGAACAATTACAGGGAAGTTTAAAAAGGTTATTATTCAGACTTTAGACAGGCACGCTACATAATACGAAAGGTATTTCCCTACATTTTTCATTATCTACAAAAATGGAATGTTTCATAAATTATAATCATAAGAGTTTTCATTTTTAGAATAAATTCAAACCCTGGTGGGTAGACACGCAGTACCGCGTCAATGACTATAAGTATTTTATTATTGGTTAGTTTATTATTAATTAAGAAATCCTGGAAAGAAAAATGGCGTTAAACCAAATAAGGAGCAAATTTTGCCAAATTAAAAAAATTAGGCATTAGATTATGAATGTTCAGGAAGACACTCGTGAAGGTAACTTATCCTAAAGATAATAAGTGTTCTAAAAGTAAGATATGCAGAAGAAAATAGAACTTTAGAACTACATAAAAGTTCAGTTCCATTGTGTAAAAATGTGTACAATTCCAATTAGAATTCTGGAATGCAATTCAGAAAGAATTTTAATTGAACTTTCTTGTTGCTCTTTTACACAGTGTAAACAATTAATTTTCAATTTAATGTTTTCTTAATCTTAGAAGAACTTAAATTGTAATTATTAAGAAATCTCGTAAACCATAACACGTCACCACATAACCTATAATCAAATTAGGAATTAGTAGGAAAATACAGCAAGGATCTAGAAAGAACCTTACTGTTTAGTCGGGCAATAGAGAGCCTAGAATGGCTAGTGCCATTTCTACAAAACGTGACGTTCTTGTCGGGTCATTTCCAGATTTCCCGTTTAGCGCCCTAATAAAGTTAGGGCACAATAACTAGCACCCTACCAAAACCGAGTCGTAATTTCTGCACGGAGTTATATCATGGCTAAAGTATATGAAATTAATTATACAATCATACAATCAATTTGAAAAAGCTCTTTTCCGGGAAATTTGGTGTTTAAATTATTCAACAATTTGCAAAGATTTCATATTATTTAACAATGACACATAAATAAATTATTAGGCAAAATTATTATTTATTAGTTAAAATAAAATTATCAACCTTCTTACTATTTATCTTTTAAAAGATTCTAAAATCGCAGGACAAGAAAATATAAGTATTATCAGCTTGTTTATAAATTTATATAAATCTAATTTTTCTAAGATTCTTGAGTAAATTCAGAATATTTTTGAAGGTAGAAGATTTTTCCAAATCAAATCTATTCAAAAAAGTTTTTTATGTTATATCATTTGACAATAAATTAGGAAAATTGAGAGTTTGTTAAAAAAAAGTGATGTATAGTTCTATATTCGAAGTTCTATATTCTATATACATGTAAAAAACGATATTCTAATATTAAGAGTAGCATATTCTTACAGGTGTATTCTTAGTAATATTGTTAATGAAATAAGCGAAATTCTTACTTTAAGATTTTCTTCTAACCAAAGGAAGAAAATATTATTAAAATCAGAATATGAGTAGAGAAGAAGAAAAGCGGAAAGGAAAAGGCGCAATAATTTCTTTTAAGGGTTTTTTTTTTTAAATCAGTTTCTTTTTTTTTAATTTTGGGCACTGAGTGTTTCTCTTTTTAAAAAGTGGTAATTACAGCATATGAATAATGAAACCTTTATCAAAACCTGCCAAAATGTTGTTAGTACATTATAATTTTCAAATAAAAAAATAATTTGTAACCTATACATTTTTTGAGTTACTCAATTTAACAGCAGCCTCCATCTCATATAAGATATATTCTTAGCGCCTATTTAAGTTGTAAATATTCTTCAACTCAGCGGGAAATTCTTAAAATTAGAATACCGTTTTTTCAGTGCAGGACTTCTAGCAGTATGGAAGAAATTTTTTAAGTATTGTATTTTTATGATTGATTCTGAACCAATTTTTTTTATTATTATTAAATATTTTTATTGTCATCAAAACTTGTGAAATTCTTACATATATTTTAAAATTATTCAAAATTTTTCTATTTCTTAAATTCTGTGAAATTAAAAAAAAATGCTTATGAAATTTGTCTTACTCTCATCAAAACCTTTCAAATTTCTGAAAAATATTATTTTTGCAATATCTTCAGAAATTAAGATTCTTTTCAATTTCGAAAACTTCACAAGTTTCAAATTACTTTGTGATCTTCAAAAACTTCTAAGTATCTCTTTAATTTACTCAATTTTGTTCTGAAATTTTGTTATCCCTCAAACTTGCTGAATTTTTCTTTAAGATCTTCTGTATAATTTTTATAGAATATATTTTATTATTATTTATAATTTATTATACTTATTTATTTATTTATTTATTTAGTTAATTATTTATAGAATTATCATTTATAATT
>JAAAKG020174368.1:0-26931 GCA_010014905.2 Druon quercuslanigerum
CTTTATAAAGTAGTTTCTTGCATCCTTCAAAGTCGTTTTGTATTTTCTTCTCTTCTTTTGCTCTAATTTCATCTTTGTTTTCTCTAATTAGTCGCTTGAGTATCCTCTTTTTGCGCCTGTAATCAGTTATTCGTCTATTTATTTGCTCATCGCTAAGACCTGTCCTGTTCAACGTTCTTCGGTACGCTACTTTCTTTCTTTTTTGGGCAGTCGCAATTTCATCTTTCCACCATGCATAACCAGATATTCTTCCTACAACCGCGGTGCCACACACTCTTTTGCACATCTAACAATGATATCCCGGAATATAGTCTATGTGCCTTCTATATCTTTATTCCGCATAAGCGCTTCCCAAGCTTCCTTACCTATGCTCTCGATTATCTTATTTTGGAAATCTATTCGCACATCCGGTTTCTGTAGATTCTCAATTTTGATTCCCCTTTGTTTTGCTTTCTGGGTTCTCTTTTTTCTCCATCCCCGACCTAAGTCAATTTTGGAGATCAGAAGGTATTGCATTCAGAACCCCTCATGACCCTTGTATCTTTGACTAGCTCTCTTAGTCTTTCATCCGCAACAACAAAGTCAGTTATACTGTGACTATTTCCTTCAGACCAAGTGTACATGTGAATCATTTTATGCCTAAACTAAGTATTCGTAATAAACAGGCCCTTTTCTAAGCATAAGCCAACTAATTTATCTCCGTTGTAGTTTGTTCTTGGATACCCAAAATAACCTAGTACTCTTTCCTTATCCTGATTTTGGATGCCAACCCATCCATTCATATCTCCTAGCAAAACATCGTCAATGCTGATTCAAATTTTTTCATTAAACATTATTCACTGCAGAGAAGTCGATAATGTTGCAGCTGATTATCTCAGGTATGATAGCCGAAGTATAGAATCAAAATGAAATAGATTAAAACATAGACGAAAACAATAACAGTAAATAAAATCAATAACAATTAGAACTGTTAATTAAAATAATTAAAACTTCATCAAATAAACAGAAAAACATTCGGGATACAATGAAAGTAAATAAAGATCTTGCAGCGTTCGTTAATACCTGAATCTGATAAATATATCTGATAAAATGTATCTGATAAAATGTATCTGATAAAAAAAAGCATATACTAGAACATGTTCGGCGAAGCAGACGGGCAACTATTTTGAAAAGAATGTTAAACCAATAAGAATTTAGTCTGATCTTTACACGCAGTTTACTTCAGCAATACGGAAAAGAACTTTAAATCAGTGAGGGGTTGAGTGTTGTTTCTCCAGTATTCGCCATCCTCAGTCAAAC
This sequence comes from Druon quercuslanigerum, assembly GCA_010014905.2. Taxonomy (NCBI): domain Eukaryota; kingdom Metazoa; phylum Arthropoda; class Insecta; order Hymenoptera; family Cynipidae; genus Druon; species Druon quercuslanigerum. The sequence goes on from JAAAKG020174368.1 coordinate 1,300, forward strand.
CCCGTAGAACAAACGATCATAGAGCTGGGGAGATTTTTTCTAACATTTTGCTCATCACGTTTTGTTTCGTTGGTAATATCGAAAATTGCTTACACGTGGTAGTAAATTACAGCACGGGATTTGCTCTTTATGAACTTCACTTTGGGAAAACCCCAAGAGGTAAAATTACAGAAATTTTAGAACAAAATGATGAATCTCCGAATTCTCGAGAAGTACAGCTTGAAAATGGGAAAGAAAAAATAACGGTATATAGTATGCTGAAAACTTACATTTATACGCATTTATAGAAAATAAAGGAAACACAGCGAAAATGTCCTTGAATCTCTATACCACCTCCCGAACTACGGGGAAAGGCTGATAATACCTTTTAAAATTTCAGTTCTGAATAATTGCGTGAATTGGTTACAAAAGATGGTTAAGTGTCTTGTTATCAAGACAATTATGTATTAGTTTGTATTTTGTGTGGGGGGGGGGGTTGCTTTCCAGCCCCTCGCAGGGGGCTTCGCCACTGAACCAGCTGCCTTCCCAACCAACTACTCTCTCGACGACCTCTTCCGCCACATTTGCATCGCGAGTGGTGGACAAAGTTTTATGTGCGCATTATGGGAGACGACAATTCGATTTTTGTGATTGTCGCGATTTGAAATCGCCTGATTCTTCCACTTGACGCACAATATAGCATTCCCCTTTCGAGAGGAAAATCTAAGAAATACCAAAAAATAAAATAAGAATGCAACGGAAAGCGTATTAATAATAAACTTCGAATGTAAGAAGCCACAAGCTATATGCCATTGTACGTCTTGTACACAAGAGGAGGAAAAAATGTGTACGGGTAAAGAGATAACATATCTACATCATAAAATTGTATAGAAAAGGGACGACGAATCTAAGTAAGAGAAAACGATAAATCATAAAATTATAATAATATACGAATGTATATAGTATGATGAGAAGCCTAGTTAAAATTATTTTCTGCTGCTTGAAACAGTCTAATGTGGTGAGAGGCATAACAGCATAGAGATAACTGTATGCATAAGAGAGAGGTGACTGTCGGGGTCGCTGATTCTCTTTCTCTCTCTACCGTCGGGACGGCTCCCAAGCTGGCTTGTTGCCTCTATCTGTATTAACTCTATGGTGAAGACACAGGTGAATAATAAAAATTATATATCTATGAGACATATTGGACTTCTAAAGAGTGATCAACAAGCAATATGTTGATAGCGCTCACAGATTGTTTGACAGACTGATCATAAATTATCATAAATTGCCGGAAATTAAAATTTTTAATTCCTAAATTGATATTAAAATAAAAACAAGTTCTCAAAGTTCCGTCACGTTATCAGATATCATGCCTGTCATAAAAAAGGGTCTAAATCATGAATTTATCATAAAATAGCATATTATTCACTATGCGGGAGAAGAGGAACTTTATTGACGATTGTACGTATTATTTAGTAAGAGCCACAGACGAGATACTGAAAACATGGACAGTTCAAAAAAGTGCCTCTCCCCCACGATTAACATAATATTATGTGCATTTATGCCGTCACAAAATTATGATGTTATAATTTTTGATATTATAGGTACATAATGACCATTCAATCTAAATTTCTAGGAGCGAAAATGTAACTCTTACTCTGGAGCGACTACTATATCAACTATGGTGGAGTCATGATGTCTGTCCGTTGGAATCAGAAGCATGACTCCCTACGTTGTAGTTACATTTTCGCTCCCAATTACAGTCAAAATCGGTTGACTCCAACTCTTGGAGTTCCTCTTTTGACACCAAATGGGATTGATCATGCGTATCACCCCAACGGGAGCGTGAGGTGACTCCAACTAGTGCGGTGCAGTGTGATAGAAGCGCAATTGTCGTGGCTGGGGGTAGGAGCAGTAGGTAGCAGGCAGGGTAGCGTCGTTTCGGCGTACTTTTCCATTTTCATTCAAATTTTCGCGGTAGTAGGTGACGCATTAAGCAGAGAATTTTAAAAAGTGGCAGTATTTTACTGTTTCGTGAATCGACGAGTACATCAGATTTCCTTATAATAAGTAGCTATTATTTATTATTATTACTTTTATTAAACTTTTGGGCTTGTACAAGCCCAAAATAAAAGTGCTCAGTTTTGAGATTTTATTTTATAAATCATGAGAGTTTGTTGGTTTGAGAATTTTCGTAGTACCGAATCCAGACGCGTCGCATGTAAAAGAGGTTTAAAAAATATGTGATGTCTACAAAGTGTAGGCTATTTCTTTATAAAATTTAAAATATATAGGAACAATTTGTGACTGTAATATATAATTTTTTAAATAAACCGTACGTAAAAACTAATGTAATATCATAATATTTTTTCAGGATGGAAGTTAGAAAAATTTACTGTGGATGTCTGAAGTGCCTTAATATCACTCCCTATACTATCGCTCAAACTCAACATATTTTATCTGATTTTGTTTATATGTAATTAATAGTTTCATTATAGTTCAAACAAACAAATGTTTGCATCTGTTCGCTTTCATACCTTTAAAAATAATTTAGTGAGCCCATAAATAACGAAATTTAACTCCTTATTGAACTCAAAATTCCGCTCTAAAGGTGTCAGTTTCATGACTCCATCCGTAGGAGTCACGCTACTCACTTCCAGTTGAACAGACATGATCGCTCCAATGGTGTCGTTATTCGCCCCCTTTGGAGCGATCAGTCGCCCCATTTGGAGCGATCAGTTGGTGTGATCAGTCGCTCCAAGTCCAAGAGTTGCTCTCTGCTCCAACGAAAAGTCACGCTCCACTTCAAAGGGAGAAGCTCACTTCTGGCTTCAAGTTGGAGCGACGATTAATGACATTACGATACATACGATTAGTTACATATCACTCCAAGACATTGAGAGCTATAGGTTTTATATTCATGCATGTGTTACATAAAATATTGTATGTGCACCAAGAAGGAGGGGACTTTTTATGTTTTGTGTGTTTTCTTAGTGCTAGTCTTGAACTCATGCTCGCATATAGTAGTTGCACTGAACATTTACACTTGTCGAAAAAGTTCCACTGCTCTGCTTCTGTGCATCATATACTGCTAAATACGCATTATTAGAATCATGGTGGGGTCAAACTTTTTATTCTTTTTTCCAAGAGTGTCATCTTATTTTGCACGCTTATTTAATTTTTGTTTCGTGTTTCGATTGATTTTTTCTTTGCTGTAAAATGAAAAGCAATTCCAAAACTTCACTGTGTGTTTTATGATACACTGCATCTGCATTTCGTGCTTACGTGCACTATATCGAGTATGGAAGATAGAGCAAGTTAACACCCAACGCGTGACGTTAATGACGACAATCAAGAATGCCAAACTAACACGCCGTGTTTGTTACGTCCGGTGATCACACATCGCGTAGATACTAAACTAATTATCTCCGTGAACATGAATATATGTTGGAGCCAACTTCGAGATTGGTGAACGATATTATACGTAACCACTAATAAGCGCCTGTTGATCGCTACCTAGATATACATTATACATGTATAATGTATTCCTGCATTAGTTTGTACAGTCCCTACAAAGAATTTTCACATGCATTTAAACTATTTCGAATTAAATCAGTAGAAAAAACATCATTCATAATGTTTGTATCGAGGTTTGTATTTAAACAAACAAGAAACAAACAGGAAAATGTTAATTTAATTACTTTACTGGACAATGTGAATAATTAGTATAATTACCTTTTGCAGAGACTTAGCTTTTTAAATTTTATTTACTTGCTTTCACATAATGCATATGTCCTTCATATAATCGCGGTTGCTTATAAAGTACTTTGCAAACAGGATAATAATTTTCCAGTGCGTGCCTGACAATGAACAATATATTCTAATTATAGTGTTACAATTTAATGTATATCGCGTGCAAAACGCATTGCAGCTGTTTCACCCATAACACTTTAGTTTTCACGTAGACATTACATATGTTTCTATTTAAGTGTCACCCTGACAAACAGTCTTCTTGAAAATAGATACATATACATGTTCCTGAAGAGCTCATCAGATTATGCGTGTGACATATCGCTGAACATATTTCTTACTGAAAACGTCATCGAATTTATTTAAGCTAAGAAACGACCAGAAATTAGTTTGTCTAAACAAATATGTATTATACTCAGATGGGATAGTTAAGAAGAGTGTAGGCAGCAGTTCTTTTCAATTTCCATGAAATGCAGACAAGAAATTTACAACAGCAATCGTTAAAAGTGAAATTTATTATGCAAATGAACGTGTGAGAAGCCTTTTTAAAAGAAACTATATCTGTTTGTTTGAATGTATATAATGTTCCTATTTACGACCCATATTTTACATACAATGAACGTCTTTCCTTATATACATTGCATAATAATTTAGCAATTATATAAACTATGTTTTCTTTAAAGAAATTTTATGTCCATTAATTATAGAGATTTGTTGCTCAATAACTGACCCTTTTAATTATGAATTATTCAAATTTTAAAGCTTCAAAAGTTAAACTTATTTCTTTTTGAATGATGGATTCAATTTGTGGTTATTAAGTGAAGAAGACTTGCTATAAATTCTCATACAAAGGGTACCACGGAAGAAAAATGTAAGTGCCAAGAAAAAATTTGTTCAGGAAAGGAAAAAAACGTTCGCAAATATTGAACTGATTTATAAACAAAACAAAAAGAGAAAGTATATTCGAGAGATAATACAGCTCTATAGGAAAATATTTGGTCTTGATTTTGTTTTAAATGTCTTTAATGGTTTTCAAGACCATGAGGTCTAGTTCCGGCTCACTAGATAGACATTAGAGATATACCGACTCTTCTGGCATTTATGACTGTAGCTGTGGCAAGACAAGAACAGGTAGAATTGTCTTGATACACTGAAGTATTATTTATGTGTTGGCTTTATTACTACTGGCAGGAATTGCCAGTTTTAGATCTGTTTCAACCAAATAGTTAACATCTGCTAAGTATAAAAATTTTACAACCGATAAAACTTGTAATTTTGCAGTAACTTATTTTTAAATTAAAAATGCGGAACCTTTGGGTCTCAAAAACTGCAAGAATATAAACTTTTATATAAAAAAATTGAAACGGTCATTTTCTAAAAGTCATTTTCTATTAGTAAACTGAGGAAAAAATGAACAACACTTTTCGATTCTACATTTAAAGATAATAATTATTGCAGGCAAGAAAACTTATTATATACAAAAAATAATTACCACAGGCAAAAATAATATGAACATTCTGTAAAATTTAAATCAAATTAGTAATGACTCTTGGAGGCCTTGCGAACCTATTAGGTTGTCTTCGAGATATAAAAATTTAAGTCGGAAATATTCGTTTTGAGACATAAAAAATAGTCTGGTTCCGTCTCATGAGCTAGATATACGGAATAACTTGAAGTTGTCTTGGATTATAGCGAATTCGGTCAACGTGCACTGGTGGACTCCGCCCTGCACCGAAGCAGTTCGGAGTGAGAAGGAAGGAGTAAGAAGAAGTAAGATGGAGCGACCGGAGTGCTCTTGGAGTACGTTAGTGCAGGATAACCGAATACGCTATAAGTCTTTAGCCAAGACAAAATCAAGGCCAAATGTTTTTACTAAGATGATCTATAAAATAATCCTCAGTTATAACCATATAGGTAACAAAAAACATATATTTGAAACGTCAGAAACATTTTACATGATAAATAAGTCTCAACAGCGAAAAGTCAAAATTTTTCCGTTTCACAAAGCTTCCAAAAAAATTTTGTGGTCATGAAATATTTGAAAAACTAATAGTGCACAAGTAATTGTTGATTCGTAAAGAAAATTTGTTTTAAACATTTATGCAAAAATGCAAGATATGGAAACATTTATGGCGCCATTTGCTTCAACTAACAAACGTACATAAACCGAGGGACCGTTCACTCGAAAATCAATTCTATGCATTAAGCTGCATAAGAAAGATTGATTCCTGTTGATTTCGCTCAGTACTGGTGATTTTTTGTTGATCCCTTGATTGATCCTTGATCAACAATTTAGGATATTTAATACATGTTGCCTGTTTCAAATTTTATTATTTTAAGTCTTTTATTTCATTTTTCCACAAGACTATCCCTTATTTATCATCCAGGCGCTAATCTCTTGTAAGTTTCGCGTATAGAACTTAGTTCAAAATTTAAAATAATTAAAAAGAATTCCGAATAATTCGAAGGAATTATAAAAATAAAATAGATTTCAAGGCCAAAACACTAAATGTCAACGTGTCCAATTTTGATCAAAAGGTGGAATAAGCGTTGCATAATGAAAACAAAATTTACATCTAAGTAGTAAGGTATAAAAGTAGATTAAAAAAAAAATCGCTGATAATGTCCTGAATACTCTCTAAATTCCAATCCGTAAGGTTTCAATGTTCATTAGTGAAAATCCTTACTTATTTCATTCAGTGACTCATTTCTTTCTATATATTGTAGAAATAACTGTGGGTTAAGTAATGATGATGCGGAAATAATAATTGCCAATCTTTATCATTGAGACCCTCATAGAGCTCTTTTTGAGTGAGGTCTTTATGTTGGTTAATATGCGATAGAAAGTGACATGAAAAAAGTCTCTTGTCAATAAAAGTTTTAAACATGACTTTAAAAAGTATGAAATCCATTATCTTCCTTTCAAGAATGACTAATCTCTATCATGAATTTTAGTATCTTTAGTACATTTTTCCGAGTGAAATGTTATTACATCCGTATTATAACGTGAAAGCTGCTCCATTAACTTTTAAACTTTTTGAGGTGAGTCAATGCAGAAAATGAGTTATGAAGGAAAGTCTCTATCAGAAATCATAATTTGGGTTCCTATGGAACAACTTATTGTTTTGCGTTACTTTTCTTCAAGAGAAGTTTCTTTCTGTGCATCTCTCTTGGAACCAAACATTTATTCTAACTGAAACCCTGTTTTTTTCTGTGGGAAAATGATGAAATATTTGGTTTACATTTCTAACTGAGAATCAAATTTAAGGAGTAATATTTTCAGTATTTGCTCACTTATGAGCAATTGCAAAAATAATTTTCGACAACTTTTCTCGTTTCCCACTGTTGAAAAAGTTTCCGAACAATTTAGTGTACTAATCTAATTATTCTGTCTCTTTTAAGATACTGCTATCTGAAGCAATATCATTAAAGAGTCTAACTCCGGACAGGAATTTCGATGAAGATCCTAATGACGTTACGGACGGCGTTTCACTGCTGAAATGGTGAACCAACCTTCTTAACTTCCCATGGAAAACGCGGGTTTAACGATCTTAACTCGATCGATCTCTTCGATTATCGGTTACTTTCTCAGCTCTCGAGAACATGTATAGTGCGTGAGATTAGGTGTATATATATGCGGTGCATGAAAGGACGCATTAACGAGAATTCAAGTAGGACTGGCGGCTTAAATTTATGGCGAATGTTGCTGTGTGGAGCAAATTAGAAAGAGAAATGCACCGTGGATGTTGACAGGGCCTAAGGGTGAATAAAGCAGATGGAGTTCAATTCTCCATAAAATATACATAAGCTTCAATCTGGCCCCTTTTGTGATTTATGATATCATTTGCTTTTTTAGCCTAATGTATACATACTTGATGTTATATTGTAATTTTTAGCTTTCTGTCTCCACTTAAAAATTATAGCACTATTTCATCTTTTCATAATTCCTTTGTTATTTATATTGAGGTGGATATTTGGGAGTTTTAACAGAAAGTGTCATTTTTCTGTCACTATCCGTCTGTATCTCGCGTTATTCATAGGCCAGGCTTTTTTCCTACAATAATACAGATTTTGTCTTAACCATTTGGGGTATGGTAGCAATCATACTAACAGACGTCCGCGAACTCTTCGTTTGTGGAACAATACGAAAAATTAATTTTGCTACATTTGATTATTGTGTGTGTATGTTAAGGTTATCTGTGTTAAAATTCTTCCCAGCTTTACTTCTAAACTACAAAATATTTTTGGCCGAAAACTTGAGACAAGCTAAAAAACATAGTAACTAAGGTCCCGGAACTAACCTTATTTGTAGACAATTAAAAAAGTTTATTTTATAAATAATTTCTAAGTGGCTACCGCCTGCATCAGTACGGCAGAGACCTACATTATCGAAATGGCAGAGAGCTGAGAACCGTTTCTAACCTCAACATAATGCAAATGCATAACATTTTTATTTAGCAGAATACATTTTTTTGTTATTATACCTCAAAAAAAGAGTTTGGGGATGTCCGTCATATTATTTAATAGAATCGCCGAATTTAGTTTTTAGAAATTATAATTTTTGTAGACAAAAGCCCGGTGGAAATGAACCCGATTGATCACACGTCGATGTTTCACATTCCTTTAAAACTTGAAAGACATATTCCCGAGTAGAAATGAAAAAGGGGGGCTGGTAGGGTATCCGACCAGTTGGCTAATCAGGTTCTAACTGGGCACTGGTAGGGTCAGTACAATTATGTGACTGTCTAGAAAATAAGTCATGACTTTAAGATTTCCAAAAGCAGAAATATCGACTATATTTTACATTAATAGAGTACCGTATGTATCTTTTTGTAACAAAGAAACGACGTTCCAGTGGCCTAGAATATAGTTGGGGGCTGTCCATTACTTACATAAGGAAATTGAGGGGGGGGGGTCACAAAAATCTTACGATATCTCACGATAATATAAAATGAATTCAAAGAGGATCTTACGTAAGATCAGTAACCTAAAAAGTTGTATTTTCAAATTGAGCCGGGCAAAGAATGCTCTCGAATCTCGGTCAAATAATCGATACGACGCTCACTTCAGTTTGGTCGGTACAATGTGATTTTTCTGACTCTGAGTTCGCTGAAAATATTTTAAAACAAAATTTGAGTGCAGATCCCACGGGGATACCTATTATTAGTTCTATTGAAGATTGGATTGCAAATCCATTTACGGAAAAAGAAGCTAATGATGAATAAACAAATAGTAAAAGGCATTTTGTTTATTGATAATAGTTGAATTATTTATTTAGAATAATATTCATGATAGTTGGATTCTTTATTTAGAATAATATAAAATATTATTTCACAAAACTAGTTGTAATATTTAATCGTTTATACAACTAACACTGTGTCGAACTATTTTTTGAATAAATAGGATTTAAAAAAAATTAGTTGTACTTTTTTTTGATTTTATGGCAAAAATCTTCCGTAAGTTGGAGGGAGGGGATTATAAAGATCTTACGTTGTCTTATTGGGGGGAGGGGGGATCAAAAATTGCCTAAAATTGCCTTACGTAAGTAATGGACGGCCCCTTTGATATATACACTGATTTTAGAAGTCTTAAAGTTAAGACTATTTTCTCCGGTACAGCCGATTATATAGTTATTTCTTAAAATCTTTATTAAAAATTAAATAAATTAAAACTACAATCACAAGGTCAAATTATTTGTTATTCACATATATTTTTAATAGGAAACTTTTCGTAAGGACAGAAAATATTATTGTTTTTAACTGCATTTTATAATCAGATTTTAAATAGAATAACGTCTGCCTAGTTCAAGAATCAAAGTCATACTTAATTTTTTTTATTTACTTGAAACTTTAACGAAGAAGTGTTCGATAATAATCCTCAACCTCGAAATTCATTTCTTCCATTTTACTCAAAAAACAAAAAATAAATGTGATATTTTGCGCTGTTTCCTAATTTCCAAAATTTTGTTTAAAATATAGAACTATGGCTATCGAGGGAAACTATTCCTAATTTGAAAGGTTGAAACTTCTTGTGTGAAATAAATTAAGAGTTCGGATTGTTCAGACTAGAATATTCTAACTCTCGATTTGAAGCATTCTATCGAAAAAGTATTAAAATAAGACATTTTTTCACTCTATAAACATACTTCTTTTTTAAAAAGGAGTACAACTATAGAGGATAAAACACCTAATTCTGTAATATTAGGACGATTAGAGTGACAGATATTGAATTTTGATGTTACAGTCACTTAAGAAAATGTCCTCTTGTGAAAAAAGGATGTTTTTTGACGTAGATGGCATTTCCTTATGTGACTCTTTTTCAAAAGTTCAAACAAAGGCCCCTGCTTACGAACATCTTGGGTGGGGTTTCGAAATCTGGGTCAAATATTGTTTAAACCATTTTTAAAAACAATTTAATTATTTATTTTAAAAAAATGGATAAAATCATTTTTAGCATGGCTGAGTAAAAACCAAACTTTTTAGCGTCTTGCATTTTTATCGTACGACGAACCGTTTGCAATGCACAGCAATATTAAATAGAGTATATTAAATAGAACAGAAAACTTAAAGTCGAGAACTTAAAGTCCAAAACAGGCAGTCTGAAAGTCTCTTTGAATTGATATTAAAAATATGTTCTTCTATACATTAAACCACATTTAATTATTTAATTGTTTTTAACTTTTCCTTTAAAACGTGTAAGTCGCATTTTACCTTACACATGTTTTCTTATAAAAACGAAAAAATTACAATTTCAGGTTTTCTGAAAATGTTTGTTGCATGTGTCTTTATTATTTAAAAGCAAATAAATCATTACGCTTTTGTAGAGATTAACTTATTATATATGACACTCTTGTCAGAAGCTTTAGAGCCAGAATAGCAGACATTTAAATTTTTTTACATGAAATGTTTAACTCTATAAAAAGGTCAGATGTCAAACGATAAATCTTGGGTAATATTCCAGGTAATTGGCAAGGTCACACTTACGATAAAATATTGTGATGCGGATGTACATACAATATTTCTTCACATTAATTCGGTAAAATAAAGTACTGAAGTTTTACAATATTCAATTAAGGTTAACTTGATCAAAAATAGCACATATTTTTAGTTCTGTTATATGCCTATGAGATTATAAATAAAATAACTTGGTATGTTGATATTGACTTAAGAGAAAATACAGTTTTACAGCATCATATCTTTGTAGCAGGCTGAATCAACAGAAATTTGGGTTCATAAAAGTCAGTCAGAAATAAAATATGAATGTCTATATTTGTCAAACGTCTGTCCTGTTATAATATATTGTCTTTTTTATGAAAGTGGATATTTTTTAATTTCAAACAAGTGGGCAAACATGAAGAAATGGAAATTTATTAAAAAATTTCCATATAATGAGTAGTAATTATATTACGAACTTTTTGTATATATATCAAATATATATCACGTTTTTTATTCTGCTGTATCTAAAGAAACTAAAAGTATATAAACAAGAACTCTCATGTGGAAGATACGGCCTTTTTTGCTGTTTTTTAATTTTCTAGTACAGAATTTTTTCCGTTTTTTAATTTTGTAGTCCGATATCTGGTCAGAGAGGAGTGACTGGCCACATCACGAAACCTTTTCCATACCTTCAAAAAATACTTGTCAGTGACTGGTCATGTAAGAGTGCTCTATCGCAACTGGAATCCCTTTTCCAATACTCTATTTAAAAAGTACGCCTAATGTAGAACTCCAGTCTAATGAAACTTTCAAATTTTTTAAGGTTTCGCATAGTTATAGAGGCAGCCAAATAAAAATTGAGACATTTAATCTTAAAGTATAATAATACGAAAGAAAATCGAGAAATCGGGATGTTCAGGATTCATGATTCGAATTGCTAGACAATTCCCAAATTAATGATAAAGTGTAACTACATTTTGGATGAGTCCCCTGTCATTCCAATTTCGGTTAGGTTGACAGGAGACTGTTCCACAATGTAGTTACTCTTTTCTTGTTTGGACGGCAGTATTAGAGGAATAGTTAAGTGATAAGCAATTCTCTAGTGTGCTTTTAGTGTTTAATCTTTTTGATTATATGACACGTATGGACACGCAATGGACACGCAAGGGATTTTCTGTTAGTTTTTAGTTCGCTTAGAAAGAAGTCAGAACCGCAAGTTCCTTTTTTCAAAAGAGGTTATTTCAATAAACTATATTTAATTGAAAAATAATAAAGAGCACATTCATTTTATTTAAGAAGTGACACTTGATTATGTAAAGTTTTATCCCACATTAGAGTGCTTGGTAAAAGCTATGTTCATCTCGATTATCTCACTTTGACCAAGTTTGGATTTATCTGAGGTTTTCTTTAACACGAATATATAATCTTTTGCCAGATTTCATATCTATATCAAATATTCTAAAGGGACACGTGTTCAACATTCAGTATTGAATTTTTCCATAAAGCAGTTATAAAATATTTTGAAATACCAATGAAACATAAACAACGTCTAAATCATATGTCCAAACTGAAAAAATGGTTGGTTATTACAACTAATAATGCAGTTGTGTCAACTAATTTAGTTTGTGTTATATGCCGCTGCTAATTAAGTGGTTGCAGTTACTACTTTTATCTGTAAGAATGGTAGTACTTGTCCTTAATATTTTATTTGTTTCCGAAAGAACTTCATATAGCAGATAACCATTTTCAGGTTTAATCGTATTCACCACTTTTAGTAGTAGGTCTTTCTACTAAATTAGTAAGCCTTACAATGAATTTAGTACTTAGTTCTGTATAAACTTAGAACAGTAATCCTAAATATTAAAATTGGTATAGTTTCAATAGCAGAAAAAATACCTCATTCATTAAAAATCAATTTCCCTTTAAGTGGAACATAAAAACTTGGAGTTTTCTATCAAATAAAGAATTTCAATGGTAGGCAAAAATTCTTAATTTGAGGATTGTCGAACTTTCTAAATTTTATCGGCCTATGTAAAATAATGTTGTTAAATCCATGAAGTGTGCAAAGTCACATGGAGGACCGCCAGAAAAAATGGTTGCAAAACAATTCGAGAGTTCATAGCGAATTTCAACTGAGATTCCACATTGATTTAATATGAGTTTTCCCTAATTAATTGTACCTGTCCTATTTAAACTTCCGACACCGTAAACTACGTCCCAAAGATCGTAGTATTTCAGACTTATTAGTTCATGACGTCGTAAAATAAAAAGAGTGGAGATAGTCAAAGTAACCGTAATCATGAAATTTATATGTATAATCATTATCAAAATAGTTTTCGGCATGATTGGCTCATTACTGTATTGTAATATATGTAACTTTAAATAAAAGTTTTTCTTAAAGTTCTGTTTATCGAAAGTGCGAATTGTTTTAAATAGAAAATTGCACGGATTTTTAAGGGAACTTGTGTTCCTGCAGTGTTCCAGTGCGCGTACTTTTCACTCTTGCGCTTTTCTGTTCTGAAAATGTATTTTGAATTATTTATTTTTTTCGAAGCTATTCATTTCAAAAACTTTGAGAAAAGCTTGATCTCGGGTATGTTTAATTCCACAAATAACATGTTAAACTAGGGCAACCATTTCCTTCCTTCGTTCCTGTTTCTGCTCCTTGACCGAACAAAAGGATTTGACAGTCAACATTTGACAGGTGGATGGTTAAGTTGCAAATTATCAAATTTAAGGTTCTTATTCAACCCTTTTTATATAACAAAGTCACAAGGGAAAAATAAAAAATGCATAGTAGCAAAAGTGAAAATTAAGCACCGTTATCTATTTATTTTCGTGTGTGATACCTGATGCGTGTCATGTTGTCTGCCAACTCAAAGTTCTGTCACAAGTTTCATGAAAATGTCTAAATTTTTTATTTCAGGCAATTTGAGAATTTGTAAAGTCAACTCTCAGAAAATGACGTACATGAAGTTGAATTATATATCACAATAAAGTCATTCCTCAATTATGCACAAAGATAAACCAACTATTTACATAAAATGTTTGACTAAGTCACGCGGTAGGAAACTACGTCAGAGACTCCGCCATTTACTATCTCAATTTTCGGCATAGTTGCCACGTAATTTACGACTGATGAATTTTTAATAGAGTGGTCAACCCATTGGTATAACGACGTTATATTACTTGATGAAATTCTGTTATGTACTTTGGAGTTTTTGGATATACCCTTCTGATCTCAAAGATTTTAGCAGAAATGTTCGATATATCAAATTTATTAATCAATGTGATATACTTCTTTAAACCCTCCATAATACTAAACATGTCGATAATCGTGAATATAATTCGATATTTAGGTGCACTGTAAATCTGAAAGCGTGAAAAGTTTACGAATTGAATTAGTGATTGAATGATTCACTGCTGAAATAGTGATTTTTTAGCTTTTAACTATTGAATTAGTATACTTTTACTGTGATAATAGTTATAGTTTTAGTATTTTTAATAAACAGATTTTATTCACTATTTAATCAGAGTAATCAAGATAGCCCCCGTCATCATGTGATCACAGCTAGCACAGATGTGTACTCACGTAGCTCACATGTTTCGTTATCACCGCGTGCGTACACGAAAAAAATGCGATGAGTTTACATTTTACCAGTTTCGGTGTTGTTTTGTGTTTTAACAAAAATGAGACACTAGAGAATGAAAATTTACTTATAGCCATGTTAAAATTTCACATCTAAAGGATTGTCTTTTTGACAAAAAACTCTTCTTTCGAGAACACAACAAATAATCTACAAAAAAATGATGCCACTGTTTTTCATAGTGTTAAAGAAGCCTAAACCTCGTGTTCGTTCCGAAGTTATGGAACACTGACGTCATGCACACCTCCGAAACCAATATTTGCTCAGTGAAATGTCACTAATTTATTTTTTGGATTATTTTCACTAATTAAATTAGTATTTTTTCACTAATTCATAAAGACTGAATTCTCACTAATTCAGGTAGTGAAATTTCATTATCAAATAGTAAATAACGAATGCCGCAAAAGAACAAAACTTTTATCTTTTACTACTTTTATTTGCTGGGCTTACGATTACTATCGTTATTTATATAAACTATCGTATGAGTAATAACGGCAATTTTTGGCCTCACAAAACTGGTTGGCTAGTTTTATCACCTAAGTAGTTTTCGCATCTAAAACCATCTCTACCAATAAATATCTTGCTGTTCCAAGCAAGCATTTTTTCAGTACAAGCATCTTTCAGTTATTCTTAAGGATATGATGAGCCAAATATGAAATGGACATCACTTTATGAAAGAAGATTAGAATAAGAAATATGTTCAAATAGAATAAAAGTCATCCATTATACACAATAATATTAGAAACTAGAAGAAGAATGAAACTTAAGCATAAATTATTTCAACATTTCGAATTAAATATATTTAAAAGTTTCGAATTCTATTTATATTTATAAAAAAATTGCATGTTCCTTTATCATTATTATCGACAGCGTCGTTTGATAAATATTATCATTTATTATAAATTTAATAGAGACGCATAACTGTACTACTCTAACCCTCTAACGGTATTTCGTATATAACATGTAAATAATACTATATTTCCTGCAACAAACTTCAATCGGATTTATGAGACCGTCAGATTATACGTAAGTTGCGAGACGTTAATTCCTGGCTACGCTGCGATTTATGATCGCGAGTGTCCCGTCTGCACCATTAATCCTTCCCCTTCGCCCGGAATCGAACTTGCACCTATCCTATATGCAATATCTTATATATCCGACGTCCTAGACGTGTGCACCTACAGATACTTCCTCCAAAACTCTACATGTCTTGCACCTTATTGCTGCAGGAATTAGGTGCAAGGTAAATAAACATCTATCTTTTATCTCATCTTCTTGGCCTTTTTTATGCAAGCTACGAATTACACGCCGATCTAGTCGATAATCTTGCGATCATCGACAGAGATTAACTCCGCGATGATGTTATCCTCATTTTGTGATAAATTAGCAAAAATTGTCTAACTTATCCATAAAAAAAATTGATACAGATCCGGACTATATATATATATATATATATATATATATATATATATATGAGATGAGGAAAACTAGAATTTAGTTTATCATTCTCAACATGTTCATGGTGAAAACGAAGAGCGGAACTGTAGATCTTTGCTCGTTGGAAATTGATACATTGCGTTTGGATATCTTGCTAAAAGCAAACCTACATCCGGTTCTTGGTAGAAAATAGCGTCAGCCTTCGCGCGAACAACGAAGTGGGCGATCGACAAGCAGGAAATGTTCACGAAATCGTCCGAAAGTTTCTTGCCGAGTCTAATCCGAGACGAGGAGAGGACGTGACTCGTGTGTTACTTCACAGCACACCTTTTCCATCGCACTACCTCCAGGTGTTTTATGTCTGCCAATTCTCCACACTTGAGGAACCATCTAAGTGTTCGTGTCACGATCCATGGCAGGAAATGTTAAAACGTTATGACTCGGAAAACGATTATTATTATTATTATTATTATTATACAATTAAAAGTTTTTTTTTAGTATAAAAGTAAACTCATTCAATGGTTGCTAGTTCCTCTATAGAGGAATCACCGCAGGTAGAAAAGCATTGGAGTCATCAGGCATCAAATATGCAAATTTTTTTAAAGAATAGCATATCAACTTATGACTTCCTGCACAATTTACTTGAGTCTGACTTAAGGATGTTGGTTAAATTCGAATTTGAACTTTTTTTATAGTTACGGCACTGACTCAATATATGTTTTTCCGAAGAATTTGAGAACGAACGAAAGAAAACTTGTCGAATATCAGGGGATTTGAGAGATCCTTGGATCAATAAAATGTTGAAAAATCAAACCTTTTGTTGAGGAAATCCTTATTTTCACGACAAATATTAATTTTGCGAAATACAAAAATTAGCGGGTAGCAGAGGACAGCATTTGAACGGATAGAATTGTTCGCAAACTTATTTTTTACTTACAATTCTGATATCATAGAAGAACTCTTGAGCCCAAAAACGTTTTCGAAGGGCCACATCTTAATGATGGTAACCCTAAATTTTGCGAAATATTTCGCGAAATGGAGAAAAATGCAGAATAAACTAACATTTCTCATGTGTGTGTTGTAACTGGACTTGTGGTGGCCGCTAGCCTGATGGCTAATCACAAATACAGTTACAACACACATATAGGACATGTCACTTTATTCTGCAATTTTCTCCATTTCGCGACGTATTTCGCAAAATTTAGGGTAACCATCATCAAGACAAGTTTTCTTTATTTTGTTCTTAAATCCTTCGGAAAAAATATATATTGAGTCAGTGCCGTACCTAACAAAAAGTATTTAAAATTGGGATTTAACCAACACCCTGAGTAGTTTTATTATCCTCACGTATCTCTACACACACCCTTTTATCCATTGTCACCTACCCCTTGTCCCTCATTCCTCATCATTCCTTTCCTACTCTTCATACCCTAAATCACTCTTTAGCTGTACCCATATAACACTCATCTTAATCTTCCCCGGTCCTTTCCTTCCTCTCTACCCTTCTCGTCGATCATCTTTTTCCTCTTTCACCCTGTCTTACACCTTCGCCATTTCTCATACCAGTTATCCTCTTTTCTACCTCGCCATTCCAATAACCCTTCCCTGTCAGCCTTTATCCACTAAACTCGTTCCCCTATAATTTTCCTAAACTTTTACATCTCGCCCCTCTGTCCTCTGTGCTATATCGCCCATAATACCTACTATAGTACGTTGGCTACTGGTGACTGGATTTCCTGCTTCGACTGGTCACTTCTTCTTCAAACCGTTTTCCCCTATGCCCTCACCTCGCTTCTATATCACGACGTCCTATCTTCTGCCCCATACGTCCTATCTTCTGCCTCCTTTCTTGCTCTTGACCTTTTTTTTTCCTGATGACTCTTTCTCTATTGGGATATAACACTCACCACCCTCTCAGAATCTCGCCTTTCTATCCCATTCCCATTACTCTATCTTCGATATACATCTCCTTTTAGTCCGGAGTGGCCCCTCAATCCCTTGTACTCACTTTCGTCCACACATCTCATCAACTGCCTCCCTAATCTCTATATAAGAATATACCCAACTCTCGGTTTAGTTTCAGTGTCGGGTGTTACTTAATAATAGCCTTGGAACTAAAGCGGAGGAATCAAAATGTAAAAAGGCAGGGCAGGGTAAAAAGGCTCTCGCTCTGCTCCCTGACAAACTGCATAGTTGAACAGTTCTAGGAATGACTAAACGGCAGGAAACTAAACCGAGAGTTGAGTGAATACAGTAAGTAATTTTTTCACCCTTTGCAAGGTCCCTTATTTCAAAATAATTGATATTTTACCATATTTAATATATTTTTCAAAGCAAAATCTAAAAATTGATTGTTGTTTTTGTTTTCTAAAAACTATTATTTTAGGGAAAAAGAGTGGGGATGAAAAATATATATTCATAAGAGATTTACAACTTCTATGTGCGACCATTTTATCTCAGCTGAATATTTTTTGAGAGTTAAATAAAAGTAGATGTTGAAAATAAATATTAGTAACTCCATTTTTATTAATTTCCATTTAAATTCTTATGAGAGTTTTAACTGGGATAGACAAGGATAAGGGTAAGATTGTTCACCTAAAATGCAGATATTCTTGACAAACATTTACCATCTTTTTGAGATGTTAAGCGTAAAAATATTTTTATGTTAAACTGAAACACATTTAGATGTGAAAACCGTCAAAACGCATGCGCATCGCGCATTTGAATTTCACGATTATATTTTACGGCTATATATTTTCTATTTTAAAATTATGGAACATTACAATTTTTGAATATTTCCAAAGAATCAAAATTATATATCCTTAAATAAAATTGGATAACGACTTTTTTCTGTCTATAGAAGGGAACAATGATCTTAATATTCAAGTTTAATTAACACATTTGACCAAATCGTGATAAATTTAAAATCGAATTTGAGTTTCAATAACTTAAAATAGATAGGATTTTAAATTCAGATTACAGATCAGTCGTTCTCCGATTAGTTATCCCCGTTTTTATTTTAATTCAAAAATATTGAACATAACCTCAAATTGACTGAATGTATCATTTGATCGACATTTCATACCCTTTATTTGTTTTTCGTTTGTGTACGAACATTAATGTTCAATTTTAAATTCACAGATAAGTTATCAATTAATTCCTTAAATGCCCATAAATAAGTAAACTCAAATATTTGCAGGCGTTATTTAACATAATAATATATGCAATATCTTGGATATTAAATTTGAACATTTTAGATGTTTTAGGGTAACATCTCACATTTTAAGATCTACAGATAATAACTTTGAACATCTAGATTGTTGTACTATAGTTAAACATTATATATATTAACCTAGAAAAAAGTCGTACAGGTACAGCGTACAGGCAGTTAATAAAAATAAGTTTGCAATAAGTGAAACAGAACTGTCACGTTATCGAGAATGGTAATTGCTCTCTATTTCAAATTGTTGCGCTTCATCGATATTGGGGCGGGCTGGAAATAAAAGAAAAATTGACAGTAGCTCTTCGTTGTTGCGAGTGAAATTGCCATTCGTTATCGGTTGGATAACTGACAGCGGTAATTGAGACTCTGTACAGCGGCCCTATGTGTCCGACCGAACGATAATAAACTGGCCAATTATGGCATCGGGAGGAGAATCGAGTTCCATTCTTGAAGGCGATGGTACTTCCGGCCATACTTACGTGTGACTCCTAAAAATCGACAGCCCCTTAATTAGTATCACCGCTAGTGTCCATTAGGCTACTTTTATTTTTGTATGTGTTTTTCTTAGTATTATATCGCAAAAAAATAATGTAGTCATACATGTTATGCCACAGTCGAGTTGTAAATGTTAGTGCTCGATTAACAGTCGATTATGCCTGCCGTGGGTTCGTCGTTATAGAGATACTGAAATATACAATACACAGAGAGACATACTTTTTATTTCGAGATAGCATTGTAAATGGCAAGGAGGGAGACTCATTTTGTTTAGAGTTGGATCTTTATATTTTTAGAATAGTTTGCACGGGGCTGTTCCGGTATATATCATCAGTCACGGACGCATTTTTATAATGCAGTCAAGTGATCTGATGAGAACAGTGTGCCCCCAACATATTGGACAACGCCTGGTTTTTACCCCATCAATGACGGACTGGATTGCAGTCCAGTGTTCGATGGGAGGACCTACAGCTTAAGGTGGATTCCGAACCATCAGAACCTCGGTAACCAACACCTTCTTTACAGCACACCATATTAGAATCCATATTAGAATTAGTTGTGATTATGAAAGCATTCATTCAATATTTGTATGTCCCAGTATTTAATTGAACTCAATAATAATAATAATAATAATAATAACAATAATATTGAGTTGTACAACTAAATTCAAACACATAATGGAAATGGAAAAATATGTATCAATTAACAACGAACAAAATAATTAAATATTATGGCAGAAATATACGTTTCATTCTCGACATAGTAAATTTCCTGGATGTATTTTACGATGCAAGCGAAAGACCAATTTTTTAAATTGCAATTAAAATGATGCTTTGTTTATAGAGGGTGGATGAAACATGTTATAATATCGCATCGGAGGTCATTTGAATGATGGAAGCTAAAATTCACTTGAAAGTGTAACGCAGAACCATTTCGTCGTGAAATGCTTAAAATCAATAGGCTAATGATTACTCATCGTAACAAATGATTATTACGCAGTGGGTTCGAGGTTCGATCATCGATTTTATTCGACTCGTGACGCAGGGCACGTTTTGCACGGGGAATATTTTGCAAGCCGTTCAATATTGCGGCGTTAGCACGACACGGCTTAATTACGGCATATCGTAATTACGGGTTGCGTAATCGACGCTATTTTACCGGGTCTAAATAGCTGTATTTTCATTCATGCCACGAAAAGTAGCCAATCGAGTCATATATAATTTATCTGTCCATTTTACTTGCAAAAGTCTGTTAAACAGTGAGCGCTATTATTTTATTGCAACAATCATTACAATTGGATCTGTTATTTTCTTGGAAAAATTGTTAACGTGATTCTAGTTTTCATTTATCTAAACAGGCACTTATACTTCCAGGAAATTGTAGCGAACAACCAAAGAGACGTTTAGTGAGATCTATTATAAAAGTTTCTCTTCCGTCAAGTCTCTCTTCTGACAGAAATTACTAGCGGTAAGGCATTTAATGAGCTATTTATTACAGAATTTTATTTCCTGCACAGCATTTTCTTATTTCAGAAAATAGAAGGCCATTAATTTAATTTATGTCCTTGTAAAAATGTAAAAATGTGTCAGCCTTCGGGAGTAAAGTGTTATTTTTATCGACATACCGCTAAAATCAGCATTTACGTTTAGGGATAAAAAGTTTTAATTAGCAATAAAAAAAACGTTAGTTACCTTAATTTTAGCTGTTTGTTGCATGATTTATAAAATAAAAAATGTAAACCCTTTTTAAAGAATCTTTTTGTTTTACTGAAAAACTTTTGAAGTTTGGATTTATAAAGCCTATACATTTTTTAAGATTAGCGTATTTAACAATTAACAAAATTTTAATTTTCAAAATTAAACCTTAAAGACTGTTGGTCTGAAATTTTGTCAAATCTGATTTGAAGTTTAGAACCTCTTTTTATAATTTTGAAATTATACATTGTTATATTCAAAATTCATCGATCAAGAATAGTTTGAAATATTACAATTATCTTAATGGAAGGTATGCACTCAAATTAAAGACCAAGTTGTTACTGCTACTCACTGTATTACAATTTTAAAATTTAACATTTCAAATTAAAGTTTTCTGAAGTTCTAAAAATCAGAATTGACCATGTTTGTAAATCAAACATGATTGGTGCAATTTTAAGTATTCAGAATAAATCATTTTAAAAGTTGGATATGATTTGTATGAAAAATTGTATCTTCAGAGTTTTTAGAGCTCCATATTCTAAAACAACTTTCTTAATCGCAAGCGTTTTTGCTTTTAAGTTTGAATTTTAAAACCTCGATCGAGTCGAGTTCGAGATCCAGCATTCCGAAAAACTTTCATCTTTTTATTTCTCGAAAACTACAGGTACATGAACAGCTTCGAGCTACTCGAAAGTCTCGAGTTTTTCTAAGATTTTGGGGAAAAAATGTTGAATTTTGTCATTTTTTCCTCAATTTTATCTTCAACAATCTGAAAACTTTGCTGCAGCACCAACTTTCAGAAAAATCCAGTCGTTTATTAACATTTTTTAATACTTGGATGCAATCTTAGATCTAATTTTTTATTCAAATTATTTTTTCAGTAACCCGAAAAACTTTTTCGTACAGAATTTCATAAAAAATGTTGGTAATATAACAGAAAAATGACAATTTTGAACTTTTGGGTAGCTTGACATCCCTAATATTTCAACAAATTTTAAGTTATCACTTTGTGTTTAGAATTATACTATGCGAATTATAGGGCTGACAAGTAAATAGTTTTTGTTTGGAATCGTACATGAAAATAAGTTTTGATTTTAAGGAAAGTATGCATGTGAAAGCATAATATATTTATTAATTTAAGAACCGAAAAACCGTTAAAATACAGGGAAAAATGAAGATTTTTAACGTCGAGAATTTCTGTAATGCAAAGACATTAATACATCTTTCTCGAAACATACTTCTGCGACAGCTATTAGCCACTTCGACTTGTCTAACCGATTAGCATATATCGATCATTATCATTCTTAGTCTTCGACAACTAGTTTCAATCGTGAATTTATGGCTAATTGATGACGCGATAGCAACTAATAATTTCTCTGTTTTCCACATAATGGACATGGCTGTTTAAAGTCAATTATTCAAAATGAGACAAAATTTAAATACTATTATGTCTCAATCGCTATCAACGCCGTAAATTCTCAGTATAAAGTGCTTTCCGATTTTAAGATCTGGATTACTAAATGAGTAGTTTCCTCATACTTTCCTTTTCCTACATTGAAATACGACACAATAATTATTTTACGATTGTTTCATTCCTGAGATATGATAAACATATAATTTAATGCTACTTACTTAACTCGATTTTTTATATTGGACCACTTTGCGAATGCATTTGAACTGAATATCATTCCTGTATGCATGGCATCGTTCCAGAATAGTTCCCAATTTCCGCATCGATAACAAAAGCTGGCGCAAGTGTGTTGTATTGACTTTGGCATTTATTGCAAATAGACTTGCAATACTTATTACCTCGTAATCATATGAGAAATGGACAAGAGATCTGATGCTGCAGAATAAACCGTTTGTAATTTGGTCATATATACCTAAAATTAGATTTAATATTTTCACAGAAAAAACTGAAGTTAAATTTTGTTGCATGTTAAAAATTCCCGCTGTTAAAGTTTGCATGCTGTTTGGCGAAAGTTATCCTACGCTGGAATAAAAGCTGTCGTCTGCTGCGGTCTCCTTAGCAGCAATGGGAAAACGGCAAAGTATGAGTGAATTCTAGCTATAAATCGGAACACGAGTTAGTAATAACACAGAAAAAAAAACAGGGTAAAATGTGTAGCACGTAAGATTTGCAACGGTTAACAACTAAACATATTTCGGATAAAGTTTTACCGAGGTAAAAATTTCGGTTAAATCTTTAGAATTATCAACCAAAAAGATGGGAATCGCCATTACTCTCCATTTTAATGAAGTTAAACGACAATAAATAGCGCTGGCGTCTTAATTCTCCCCACATTTAGAATAAAAATGGAGCGAATCTAAGGGTTAAGATGATCCAGGCAAGGTTAAAAACTGGAAATTATCTTCGATTTGTCTAAAGTTTATCGGGCAAAGTTACTTTTTATTGCGGTGAATCTTTCACCTGGAACCGATGTAAACTTTATACATCATTTTTTCTGTGTTATGACTGAAAAGAACTTGAAGTATAATAGTATATATATTTTACAAAATGAAAATTAAGCAATAAGGATATGTCATTCTGTCACGTAATTTATATCTTATTACATTTTAATTAATTTTAGTTGTTGCATTTTTTTAAATCAAGAAAATAGCAATATAAATTGGTTATTAAGAAAATATGATAAGGTATACTATATAAACTATGGGATTCTTCTTTGGCATATGATTCGTGAGCGTTGCACACTCTCATCACAAGGTAAGATAAAATAGCAACGATATATACAAGTAAGAAAAATTGATCGTGTCTTGTTGAATTTCATGTGAGCTTGGGAGACGAGAAAAGGGAAATTGCTTGTCGAGCTTAAGTCTCCAAGTGCCAAAGGTGAGTGTGGCGCGTTCTTTGAGCAGCGAAGTTCGGCTGATTGGCGTGAAGCCTGAGCCTTATAATAAAGAATAAAAATCAGTGGCCTTTACTTTTAAGTCTGTGAAACGCGAAAATTACTTTTCATACATGAATTTTACCGGCTTTCAACTGCTGGTTCATTTTACCATTCACCGAATATTTGATATTGAAATGTTTTCGTATTCTTATATTTATACCTTTTTATTTCGTTGTAGAATTTCAGTGAAAGAAAGAAGTCTGTCTTTAAAAACTTTATCAATAAAAATAATATTAGGAGCGGTATAATACAATATTACAATCAATACTAATGGTTTTCCATGTCTTATTTGCATAATAATGTATATGAATTTATATTTTCGGAAAGGGCATTTAAAAAAAGTGACTTTTTAATTTTTACATATGTGCCAGTCGATCAAGCACAAATCTGCAGAGAATATTCTACAAAGATGAAAGAAAGATTAAAAATTCCTTCAGGAATTATTTTATTTATTCTCATAACAATAATAAATCAGGCAATTAAGGCGTAAGCAGTAATTAAATTCGAAAAGTAGACATGTTTCAAAATGCGCATGCGCTATTATTATTTCCGCACAGTCTGTTGGATTGAAGTATTTTGCATATCATTTATAGGCATGGAAGTCCTCACTTTCGCGGTGGGTGTTGCAAAAAGTAATCTTGTCTCATTTGTAGGTAAAGTATATTAGTTGTTCTTTATTTATAATGTGTCCCCCATGGGTTTACAAGACTTCCATTCCTTACAATATTTCCACTTACATATTAAACAAACAAAAAATCACAACCTTAATATTTACAACTTTGTACATAGTCTTATATCTAGTTCCTTATTTCTATTCCCTGTGATAGCGCAATTTAGGACTTTTTAGCATACGATTGAGCGAGCGCGCTGTCAAAAGCGAGAGTGCAAGTGCAAGTGAGAGAGAGGGGGGGAGGGAGAGAGAGAATGAGAACGCAAATGCACCTTAGTCTATACTTATGCTATTACATATCCATTACTTTTACAATATTTACGCTTCTAATCTCGGCGAGTTCCGTTTCCTTATTCTTTCAATTTTCTGTCCTCTAATTTGCCATTTTTTCGCATGCATTCTCTCATTCACTCTCATTCGCTCCCCTAGCACCCTCCATCTCCTTCATCCATTCTTCTCCTAATTCATCCTCCCCTAGAATCTTAACCAAATTCTCTTGACAGCTTCCTTTATCTTCCACTCCTCTCCTACATCCTTCCCATACGTGCTCCCATGTTTCCTCCTCCCATTCACATATTCTACACTTTCTGTTCCCTTTTTTTCCCAATACATCCCCTCTCTTATCTCGTTTCCCAAATTAAATCTTGCTATTCTGGTTCACCTTCTCTCTCCCCATCCATTTTTTAAACACTTGTAACCCTGCCTTTTTTATCATCTTATATCAGTTATTGTATTTTGATTCCTTAATCATCTCCTATCTTTCCCTGTATTTTCCCCAATTCTTCATAGTTTACTCCAGTCTCGTCTTCTATGTCTCTACTATCGGCGAGAAAATGATAGGCATCTGCCTTTGAAGCTATACAGCTCAGCCAAAAAAAATCGTAGTGCAACAA
>JAAAKG020174379.1:0-26931 GCA_010014905.2 Druon quercuslanigerum
CTTCCCCCCGCTACCTCCTCCCCCTCGGCTTTGGTTTGGTGTCTGGGTTGGGGTGGGGGGGGGGGGGGGGGGGGGGGGGGGGGGGGGGGGGGGGGGGGGGTAAGAAAAAACGACGGTTGTCGACCAAGGGTGACCGAGGGGTCAAAAATAGCCTAAACTTGGTAGCCACAAGTTGATGGACGTCCCCTTACTGGGGTAACAGTTAAAAAAAACAACTAGTTATTGCTCATCACTGCTAACTCGTAACTTTTCCCAACCTCATTAACAAGTCTAATGGTGAATTTCCGCTGAAGAGTTTTCTGGCGAAAATTCTAATTTCCGTCGCACGCGATTTAACAAATGATTCGGAAAAATTCGATAAGCGACCCGGGAACGAGATTTGAGTAATTTCGGAATAAAGCTGGTGATTGGGTCTCGGCGGTTGCAGCGCCGCTCTCATCGACTGCGGCGATTACACGAATTGTTTCAGTTTTGCTTTGCCTGCTGGTGGCTGCTCGTCTCGTGGAATAGGAATGAAATTCCGATTGATTCCAATATGGCAACCGTAGTAGAGTACGAGTCCGTGTCTTGAGAATGTTTTGAGTTGCTTATTCCGTTATCCAGTCGTGACGAGCTCTCAACGATTCGCTTCTAGGTTAGTAATTGTCCTCTGAATCCTGCCACTTCGTAAGTTTTCTCTCTCCTTCGTTCAAAACACGACTCCGGAAATTGAAATCGGTTTTACCGAGAGAAAACGGAGGGACACCCGCGACCGGATTCGTCAAACGGGAAAATCGCGTTTCAATTCGCGGAGGCGGCTCATTGGGATCCTTTGACAGTTGGCATCGTGTAAAAAAGGAAGGCGATTTCAATCTCGTGCGTCAAAACCGTTTTGCCTGGCCTTCGAGCTCGCACGCTCGCTCTCGTGTTGGATTTACTTTTTTATTTTTTTACTGTGAGTATGAATGCCGTGTGTTTGAGGTGTTTTTGTGTGAACGTGAAGAGGTGTGAGTGCTTGTGTGGGTTGTTATTGTTTATATGAATGCATGTCAAGTTTCCCGTGAGAGTGTCAGAGGTTTTATTGTGGATGGAGAGAGTGAGAAGAGGGACCCATGCTGCTTCTAACCACCAGCGCCGTACCCGGGAAGCCTGCCGGGATCTCGCAAATGTCAAGATTAGTTAGCAACGAAAAGAAAACAACCAGCACGTTCCACACCTCGTGGCATGCCAGCAAGAATAGTCGGTAAGTTTAGTGTCTTTTCTAATTAAGTACAGAGTCGTCCGAACCTGCAAAACTCTTTACAGACTTTTTATTATTACACTTACATTATACCCTACTCCAATATGTCTAGATTTTAATTTTTTTTCTCTATGAGATAGGGCTATTTTATTGATTTTTAGCTGCGTCTTTTTTTGTTTTGAAGTATTGGACAGGTGGTTATAGGAGCAGAAAGAAGTGTCAACTGTTCCGAATTATTCTTGGCACGATGTTTCAATTGTTTGAACGTTGTCAGGTTATTTAACTCATTATTTTTGTTTTTTAAGTGACAGATTACGTAGTCAAACCGTGTATGCCGGTAAATGGCAGGGAAATTATTTGTGACGGGGTTTTTAATTCATTATTCTTTTGGGAATGTCCATTTATTAATTAAAGGTGATTTTCGAAATATATTTTTTAGTGGATAATTTCACTGTTAGGTTTAAAATTCGTCATTCTTGATTGAAATTTTATCTATTTGGTTAAAAATTCAACTATTTTTTATTATAGTAAAGCCATATGTATTGGTTGTAAATAAACTTTTTTGTTTAAACCTCAACTTTTCGGGTTAAAAATTTACCTCTCTTCTAAAAAATTTGTCTTTTTAGTTTAAATATTTAATTGTTTTTTTGTTGAATTTTTGATCTTTTTTATTTAAAAACATGACTGTTTTTGGCTGTTTGGCATAAAATAACATTTTTCATTACGATTTTCTTTTTGTTGGTTTAAAAATCCACTATCTTGTTTAAAGTGAAAGTACTTAAAAAAATTAATTTTCTTGTTGCTGAAGATTTATAGTTTTAAATTAAAAATTATGTTTAGTGTTAAAGAGAAAAATTGTCTTCTTGGCTTAAAAATTAAATTATTCTGTTGAAAATTATTTTTTGGAATGTGAAATCATATTTTGGGTTTAGAAATTCAATTGTTTTATAGATAATTCGTCTTTTTTTCTGATCAATTCAACAATTTTGTGGAAAATTGATGTACTTGATGTATTGGATGTACTTGAAAAATTTCTATATTTTGTTGAAAGTTCGACTGTTTGTTTAGAAATTCATCTTGTTTTTTTAGATTTTCATCTTTTTGTAGAGGATTCAACTATTTGGTTTGAAATTCGTCTTTTTTGTTTGAAAATTTGCTTTTTTTTAATTAATTTTTTTAAATTAAAATTTCTCGATTCCATTTTCATTGGTTAAATTTGTTTCTTTATTGTTTTAAATTTGACCATGTAGTTAAAAATGCATCTCTGTAGGTTAAAATTAAACAATTTGGATCATTTCTTACTTATTATTTAAAAATTTAACTGTTTTGTTAAATATTTGTGGTTGAAAATTCGCCCTTTTGGTAGAAAATTGTCCTTTTTTTGATTGAAAGTTAATTATTTTTAATTGAAAATTCTAATCTTTTTTTTTAAATTCATCTTTTCGGTTAAAGATTCTGCTGTTATTTTTCAAAATTAATTCCTTTGTTGACAATTCAATTTTAAAAAAAATCATCTTTTTCGGTCAAAAATTATTTTTTTTTGTTATTGTCTATTAAAAATTCATCTTTTGCTGGAAAAGTCATATTTTTTAAACAACAGTTAATTATTTTTGTAACTAAATCAAGTGTTTGGTTAATAATAATATTTTATTTCTATTCACTTTCGGTTCAAAAATATATTTTTTTGTTTAAAAATTTTACTTCTTGGTTTAAAATTCATCTTTCTTGATATAATATAAATGATTTTAAGGCATTTTGAAAAATTTAAGTAAACCTTAAAAGATTTTAAAAGACTTTACGTGATTTTTAAACATTTTGAAAGATTTCGTGGTATCTCAAAGAATTGTAAGGGATTTTCACACTTTTAAAAGCATTCCCATGGAGATTAATGATTTTAAAGTTAAAAACTAAACAATTTACAGATTCAGTTTTGAAACCTGAACTTTTATAAACTATTTTAAAGTTTAAAAGCATTTCTGAATAATAGAGTTTTAATTGAACGCTTTTATTTAATCAAATATTCAAAACTAAACAATTTGAAACTGAATTGTTTGAATAGATTGAGCGTTACAATTTTAAGCGTTCAATTAAAAAAAATTTTAATTTGTAAATGTAATTGTTGAATTTCGATATATAAGTAAGAATTAAACAATTATTATTTTGCAGCGACTGAAAATTAATAGGATTAGAATTGGACGCATAAATTTTTTATTTTTAAGATTTTTTATAGAGCTAAAAGGGACGAATTTTTTTTGTATTGAAAGAGGAAAATTTTCTTTTTAGCATTTTTATTGAGTTAAAGGGGGAAACTTTTTAATTTTAATCTTTTCTGAGTTAGAAGGTGAATATTTTTTATAATATTATCTAGTTGCAAGCGAGAGGAATCTGTTTTATTTTGAACATTTTTATTATTGTGAATTGAAAGGCAAGATTATTTTTTATTTTGAACATTGAAAATTATAGCGTGGATTTATATATTTAAAGCAAAAATATTTGAAGTCAATTCATAAAAGTTTAAAATTTTTAATTTTTTAGCTTAATGGCATTTAATTAAAAAATTGGAATTTATAAAGTGTTTAAAATTCAAAAGAGTTCCACTCAGTCTTTAATTTGCAGTTCAGATTTCATTAGGTAGTTTAAATAAGAGATTTTCAGATTTAAAAGCTCGAATTTTTTAAAATTTAATTATCCTTAAAAAAGTTTGCAACCCTGGAAAATGACCGAGAAACGATCCTCTGTTCTGTTCAGACCCTTAATTTCAGTAAATTCTTATATCTAACGATAAAAAGTTTTACGAGTCGTCTTTAAAAACAATTGATTGAATTGTCCTTGGAGATGTCTCAAGAATTCGGAAAAACTTTTTATCGTTAGATTTAAGGGTTCCTTATTCTTGAAAGAAAGAAGGGTTTAGTTTTATTTGGAGTTCAGTAAGGAAGTTCTACTTTTACCATTCTTTCTTTTAGTGAACTTAACTAATAAAAAGAAAGTAAATCACCCAAAAAGAAACTTGTAACTCCTCTTAACCCTTTCAAAAGCTCTTGTACAATTTTAGAAACAAATTAAGATGCAGCTAATGTAATACTGACTAAGGTACATAAATTAGAAGAGAATCCATTTCAAAGCCAAATTTCGTGCAACTCAGCATTGTTATAAAGGCTTTTCTCTAATCTAGGCTTTTCCCAAATTCTTGGCATCATTACCTATACTTTTGTCACTGAACCAAAAACAACCGGAGAGAGAGAAAGAGTTATTCGATAAAGTTGGCATATTTATTTAAATGCTTCGTTATTTCCTTTTTAAATTAATTTAACCTTTTGTAAAGTTGAAAATTTAAGAAGTCCACGTTTTCCTACCCCATGAAATCCCCCTTTTTAAATACAGTGCCTTAAGTTGTAACCTGAAATCTACATTTCATAACTCTTGGAATATTTCATTTAGTTATAGAGAACCTTTATAAGTCTCGCAGCAAAAAGGGCAAAAATAGCAAACATGGTTAAATCATTTTTCTCGTTATTTATTTTTTTATATGCAATGAAAAAATTTCAGAGCACGTTTCAGAAGGCCTTATGGGAATTTCATGCTGATGCCTCCTGTAGAGAAAAGGTATATGAAATTTCTGTCAGTAAAGAGAATAATGTCGTAAAACTTTCCCTGAGAAAATAATTTACAGACCAAGAAAATGAAGAGGAGAAACTATTTGAATAATATATCGAGGTTTTTTATGGACTTTTGGAAACTTATTTTTTTGTTATCGTTTAAAACTAAACACTTTTCTAAAATTAGATGTTAAGTTATTTTAATTTCAAGTCGTTTGAAATCAATAATTTTTCAATTGTTGCTTGTGTATCAAAATAAAAAAAATTCATAAAGTTTAAAGTTTGATTTGAGCATTCTAAGCTAAGGCTTTCTATCTAAAACAATTTAGTTTCAAATTGTTTCATTTTGGATATTTGATTATAATTCTTCATTTTAATTAAACTGTCAAATTTTCCTCAATATGATAAAATGTCCTTTTTCTAATTAAAAAAATCAAATGACATAGGTTAAAAATTGAATACTTTAGACTGGATCAATATTTTAACCTGCGATGTTAATATGGACAAAAACGTTTAATTATTATTCAAATCATACTAAATTATTTTGAAATTTAGTTTATGAAGTATTAATTTTTAACGTTCAAATCTGTAAACGTTTAGTTTTGAACAGATTTATTTTAGTATTTATTTCAGTAATTTGTACAATGTTTTTAAAAACTTTGTGATACTATTTGTATATTTTATTTTGACTAATCATTAATTTAAAGAGCGCACTCAGAAAGAAGATGATTTGATTGAAAGAAAGGTTCTTATTGTATTATTAAAAAGGAAACGGTTTCTAAAATTTATAACAAATATTGTTTTTAATAACGAAATGAAACAAATATTAGATAAAATAGCCATAACAATGTAATAGTATACTTAAATTTTTTAATAAAATTTGTTTCAATACACAGTACACTGTATAAAATTTAATGGACGTTTTGACACAACTGTGTTGGATTTTCCTTGGATTCTGCTAAGAGATACATATCTCAAGAGAAAACCGGGGAAAATGATGATTCCGATTCGGGAACTACGGGCATTTAAAAACGAAATTTCGCTAGAGACACCCTGAACTTGTTTTTTTTTCGTCTATGGCAGCAATTGCTCACAAGCCCTATTTCCGTGAATGTTCCGTCTGGGAATAAGATTAACTTTGTCAGGAAAATTGGAAAAGATTTCGTGCTATTTTTCACTCGTTTTTCGAATTGCGTCTTTAAATGAACTTTTTTTTTTGTTTGCTATAAACTGGCTTGCTTCTTTATATTTAATTTCTGACCCATTTTGCTACGTCAGCGTGGGCATATCGATAAGCATAATCGGTATTGAATCTTCCGGTCAGGTTTTCAGTGACAAGGCTTTCGACGTGCGTCATACGTACATTGTAATCAACTTTGCATCCGACACCAATTATTTAACAAACAAAAGGACCTAACTGGGCGCGAGAAAATGGTTTTTATTCGCTTGCATGTAATAAAATTCAAAGTCCAGTTTTTAAACAAAAAGTATATTTGAATCTAAGCTTCCAATATTAGGTAGCATTAGATAATTTTTAATTTCAAATTGAAAGTCTTTGGAAATTGCAAATTCTACATTGTAGTTTTCAAATTGAAAATTTTTTCAGTTGTGAAAAAACAAAAAATTAAAATGAAGTAGAAGTAGTACAGTGTTAAACTATCAAAAATGTTGAGTTTCAAGTGGAACAATTTTAAATTGAAAATATTCAGCATTTAAATAATTGTAATTAAAGCATAAAAATTGAAAATTTTGTTCATTTGAGCTATTGGAAAGATGTATATAAAAGGTAAAAATAGAATTTCAACTCTGAAGTTTTTGTAACTAAAAATTAAAAATTAAATGATTACAAATTGAAATTTTGTATTAAGGCTTGATATTTGAAATGATTTAGTTTCGAAAATCTTTTAGTTTCACCTTGTTAAATATTCATATTTTCAAAAATGTTACATTTTCAAATGCCACAATGAAAGATTGCCAAATTTTTTAATGTTCAAAGTTTAAAGTTATTCAATTTAAAATAATAGTTATTTAAAATTAATACATTATCAAGTCGTATTAGGATTGGAATATTTATTTAAACTTTGTCACTAATAAGGTCTCAAAGTAAAGTTCGCTATGAATAAAGTTTCTGACACAGTAGATCGACGCAGGAAAATGTCCCAATCAAAACAATTGGAAACTGGTTTAAAGAATAAATTAATAATATATATAACATTTAAATAATTGTAATTGAATCATAAAAAATGAAAATTTTGTTCATTTGGAAAGATATACATATAAGGTAAAAACAGAATTTGAACTTTGAAGTTTTTATAATTAAAAATTTCAAATTAAATGAATAAAAATTGACATTTTGTGTTAAGGCTTAATATTTCTAAATGATTTAGTTTCGAAAAGCGTTTAGTTTAATCTTGTTAAATATTAATATTTTCAAAAATTTAAAAATTTAAAATGCCACAACGAAAGATTGCCAAATTTTTTAATGTTCCAAGTTTAAATTGTTCAATTTGAAATAATCGTAATTTAAAATTGGTACATTATCAATTTCTATTAGGATTCGAATATTTCATTAAAGTTTGTCACTAATAAGGTCTCAAAGTAAAGTTCGCTATTATTAAAGTGTCCGACACAAGTACATCGACGCAGGAAAATTTCCCAATCAAAACAATTAAAAACAGGTTTAAAGAATAAATAAATAATATATGTAACATTTAAAGAATCGTAATTTAAGCACAAAATGAAAATTTTGTTCATTCGAGCGGTTGGAAAGATATATATAAAAGGTAAAAACAGAATTTCAACTTTGAAGTTTTTATAATTAAAAATTTCAAATTAAATGATTAAAAATTGAAATTTTGTATTAAGGATTAATATTTGAAATGATGTAGTTTCGAAAAGCTTTTAGTTTCATCTTGTTAAATATTCATATTTTCAAAAATGTTACAATTTCAAATGTCACAATGAAAGATTGCCAGATTTTTTAATGTTACAAGTTTAAAGTTGTTCAATTTGAAATAATATTAATTTAAAATTGGTGCATTATCAATTCCTATTAGGATTGGAATATTTCATTAAAGTTTGTCACTAATAAGGTCTCAAAGAAAAGTTCGCTATTAATAAAGTTTCCGACACAGTACATCGACGCAGGAAAATTTCCCAATCAAAACAATTAATAACTGGTTTAAAGAATAAATAAATAAAATAAATTTTAAATGGTTAGCTATTTTTTAATTACAAGTATTTTCTGTTTCTTTTTTTATTTAGAATTCTCCAGTTCCGGGAATTTTATTTTTCGGTATTTTTCAGTCATTCCGCTTTATATCTGTTTTTTAAAAACATATACTTAAAAATAATTTTTTTTCCACTATTTAAATTTTCAATTTTAAATTGTTCAATTTTGCATGTGTTGATCGTGAATAATATAAAAAATGTTTGATCTCTAATACTTTTATTTAAAATTGGCTGTGGGTACATGTACCAAAATTTCGGTGCGAATAGCTGGATTTTTTTGGAACATTTAGACACTTTTATAAGATTATTTGCTAGTTTTATAATACGTGAGCGCTCCCTGAGGAAATTCTGAAATTAAATTAGAAAGAAAATAGTTCTGAAAATCCGAGGATGCGAAAAATTCCATCTGAGGAAGAAGCTGAAACTTTTGAAGTTTGGATTTCCAAGTTCATTCCGAAGCTCATTTGATATACTTTCAGTGATTTTGAAATATCGAGCTTTTGTTTTACTGTGGTGAAAACCGGCGAGAACTGTTGGATACCATTAGGATTCAAGTCTCAACTTGTCTAGGAATTGGATCAGAAAATCTATTTTTCTTCACTTTCCTCTTGAGTTTTTCATCGAATTGAGCCGGGTACTTAAATTTTTATACAAGTAGTCCGGTAAACGTTGCTTCAATAACAGATTTAGATATAATAAATAACAGATTTAGATAGGAGCAGTTAATATTTTTCAATTAAATTCCAGACATTTTTAGAATTGATAAGAACAATATATAATTTTTTAAAGTTTTTCAAATTGTACTTTTCTGAGAAGGCATAAAATATAAGGAGTACAATATTATAATTAAGAAGAAAAGAAAACAGAGAGGTTTTTCTTGTAAAGAAACCTAATTTTTCTTCTGAATTGAGCTAAATTATTTTTTTTTTATTTGTTGATAAATGGGAAGGTTTCGAAGGTGGCACCCTTAACCTTCACGTGTCTCGCGCAACCTGAATAGCTTTTTTCTCGCCACTTTTATGAAACAGCTATACATGTACATGAACCCACCTCTGCGTGAGAGTGGGTTAATTATATAGGCTATGAAAGAGCGATCATTTAGAAACATTATACTCAGCCATAAAGAAATCCAATGAAGTTGATTCTAGGACTGTTGGACAAAAAATAAATTTACATGAGTTATCTCGGATTATATTCTCATCGAAAATTATACCCCGTTGTTAATAAAATTGGCAGCATTTATAAATAAAGTCTGTAAATTAAATAAAGAAAGCTGAGTGGAAAAATATTTTTAGTTCAATCATAATTCCAGGGTGCTACCCATATCTTACGGAAAAGAGGGTTGGGAAAAACCAGGGCGTTTTTTTATCATGAAATTTAATCTATATTTTATAGTTCGTTTAGGTCAATAATTAATAATATTTTCAAGTCCAGATTTACATATCTCGAATATTATAATAAATGAATAAAATATTAATAATAAAAGTTTAAAGTCAATACGGTTTAATTCTACACTTAGGGTGACCGAATGATAGGGGAAACTTGGCAATCAGGGCAGTGTCAGAGAATTTTATTGGTCAATGAAATTCAGGGATTTTAAAAAAAAATTTGCCCAACTCAGAACATTTCTATAAGAGTTTAAGTAACTGTAAAGAATAATAAATTAAAAAATTTTAATTTGAAATAGTTTCCTTCTCGTTATAAAAGTTTCTATTTTTTAAATATTACAAAGGTTAAGATTCTGGTCTTGGATAGTAATGGTCAGAGAAAATAAAAAATTAATCAGGAAAAAATGACTATTTTGGTATAAAAATTACCCTTTATTTAAAAATTCATACTTTGGCATTGAAAAACCATTCAACTATTTTTTTGAAACTATGGCCTTTTTTGTTTGAAAATTCATATGTTTTAGTAGGAATTTTATCTTTTTTAAATGAAAATGATAAAAATGCATCTGTTTCATTGCACATTAATTTTCTTTGGTTGGCGATTCAACTATTTTTTTGAAAAATCGTAATCTTTGGTTGCATTCAATTGTTTTTTATTACAAATTTAATTCTTTTTTTTGTTGAGATATCTACGATTACATTATTCGTTGGAAATTCATCTTTTCTGTTGAAAATTGAATATAGGCTGAACCATATTTGATAGATTTTCAAAATGTAGCTGTTCCATTTTGGTTGGAAATTTATATTTTTTAGTTGAAAGTTCCACTATTTTGTTAAAAGTTCATATATTTTGTTGGAAATTCGTAGAAAAATAATCTTCATAGTTTGAGATTTTGAAATTTCGTATGTTTCAGTTCAAAATTTTTTTTTTATTTTGTTCATGAATGATTTTTGGGCTGAAAATATAAATTTTCCCTTTTTGGTTGAAAATTTATCATTTTCAGTTGAAAATTTAATTATTTTGATTAAAAATTCGAACATTTGGTTAAAGGTACACTATATTGTTGAAAACTTTCCCTATTTGCTTTAATTTTCAACCATTTGGTTGAAAATTCATGTTTTTTTTAATATTCATCTTTTTGGTTGACGATTCAAGTATTTTGTTAAAAATTTGTTGTTTTTTGGTTGAAAATTTATTTTTAATTGAAAATTTAACAATTAAATTTTTACTGCATAATTGATCTTTTTCAGTTGAAAATTCAACTGCTGGGTTAAAAGATCATATATTTTGTTCAAAATTCGTAAAAAAATCTACTTTGTTTGAAATGTCATTGTTTTTTATTAAAAATGCAACTTTTTTGTTGAAAATGAACTTTTTTGTTGAAAATTCAACTGTTTTACAGAAAATGTCGTTTGGCTTGAAAGTTCGAAATTTGGATAAACTTTCCGTTCTACTTTTATTAAAAATTCTTAATTGGTAGAAAATTATGAATAATTTTACATGAATAATTTTTGTGCTGAAAATTTAACTTTTTCTTTTTTTTTTAAATTTGTCATTTTCAGTTGAAAATTCAATTATTTTGAATTTATTATTTGTTTGAAAATGTCATGTATTTTGTTGAAAATTGGTCCGCTTTGGAATAAAGTTAATCTTTAAACTGAACTTACCCTATTTGCTTTAAAGTTCAACTATTTGCTAAGAAATTAATGTGTCTTATTTAATTTTTATCTTTTTGGTTGATGATTCAACTATTTTTGTTAAAGTTCATCTTTCTTTATTAAAAATTCAACTTTCGCCTAAAAAATGTAATTATTTGATTGAAAATCATACTGATTTTGGTTGAATTTTTTGTTTGTTTGTTTGAAAATAAAAACATTTGGTTGAAAATTTATCTTTATAGGTTGGAACTTCAACTATTTCGTTAGAAGGTCATATATTTTGTTGAAAATTAGTAGAAAAATCTTCTTTGTTTGAATGTTTGAAATTTCTTGCTTTATTTTGTTCATGAATGATTTTTGTGCTGAAAATTTAACTTTTTCCTTTTTTTTTTTAAATTTATCATTTTCAGTTGAAAATTCAATTATTTTGAATTTATTATTTGTTTGAAAATGTCGTGTAAAAAATTAATCTTTAATTGAAATTTAATCTTTTTTGATTAAAAATTGGAAGTTACATTATTTTGTTAAAAAATTATCCTTTTCGCTTTAAATTTCAACTATTTGGTAAGAAATTAATGTATCTTATTTAATTTTTATCTTTTTGGTTGATGGTTCAACTATTTTTGTTAAAGTTCATCTTTCTTTACTGAAAATTCAACTTTCTCCTAAAAAATCTAATTATTTGATTAAAAATAATACTGATTTTGGTTGAACTTTTTGTTTTTTGTTTGAAAATTCGAACATTTGGTCGAAAATTTATCTTTATAGGTTGGAAATTCAACTACTTTGTTGAAAGGTCATATATTTTGTTGGAAATTCGTAGAAAAATAATCTTCTTAGTTTGAATTTTTGAAATTTCGGTTCAAAATTTCTTGCTTTGTTTTGTTCATGATTGATTTTTGTGCTGAAAACGTAACTTTTTCCTTTTTTGTTAAAAATTTATCATTTTCAGTTGAAAATTCAATTATTTTGAATTTATTTTTTTTAAATGTCATGTATTTTGTTGAAAATTGGTCCGCTTTGGTATAAAATTAATCTTTAATTGATCTTTAACCTTTTTTTATTGAAAATTCGGCCATTAGGTTAAAGTTACACTATATTGTTGAAAATTTATCCTATTTGCTTTAAAGTTCAACAATTTGGTAGAAAA
This sequence comes from Druon quercuslanigerum, assembly GCA_010014905.2. NCBI lineage: Eukaryota > Metazoa > Arthropoda > Insecta > Hymenoptera > Cynipidae > Druon > Druon quercuslanigerum. Next base: position 12,244 of record JAAAKG020174379.1, read on the forward strand.
TTAATGTATCTTATTTGCTCGGTTTGGTTAAAAATCAACTATTTTGTTGTAGTCACATTAAAAAAAATCTCAATTGGTAAAATGCTGATTTTTGAATACTAATGGTCAAGGAAAAGTCAGGGAATTCAAAAAATAAAAAAGAAATACAATTTTAAAAAACCCACATCGTTTAATAATACACCTCAAAATAAATGAAAAAGAATGCTTTCTGTAGAGTTTTACGATAAAGGACTAAAAATTGTTGTGTTTAAATTTAAAATGTTTTCTGGTTTTTCAAATAAATATGATTGCTTATAGAGATTCTCGTGTAGAAGTTTCAGGTGTAAAGTTTAATTTTGTAGAATCGCTATCGCCCAATTGTATACTATCGTATCGAGAACGATAAAAAGTAGTTGAAAATTAGTTTCGTAGGCAATTAAATTTGATTAAAATAGAATATTCCCTTTTCTCTCTCGAGAAGTATCTTTTGCCTTCGTTGAAAGATGCTGCTAGTATCTAGTATCTGCTCTCTAGGAACTTGCTAAGAAGGGTGGCAAATTGCCAAAATCGCGATAATGGCACACATCGCTCGGCAGTGCAGGTCGACACAATTGCACCAAGTCTTTATCATCGCTTTTAGAATACTTTTTTTTATAACCTATGAAATCACTTATGACGTCTTTTACGGTATATAACTTCTTCCTTAACTGCTTCATTTTCATATCTTTGATTATATATTCAACATTATTAGGCTCTAAAATGCGAGGTATAAAAACACATCGTTACAGTCCAAATATAGATGCCTCAATTTTTGTACAGATTATAGTGAAAATCACAGGAGATTTTTTTAAAAATATATGTACGTGTTGTAGATGAAGGTTTTCTCTATACTGGTACAGAGTTTTAATATTTTCCAACCGATTTATAAATATTTGCTGATGAATAAAAAGGTTAAAAGTATCATTATCTTACGATCAGTTTAGATCACTCAACTTTAAATGGTTATTAGTTTCTGAAAGTAAATTACAAAAAATTTGGAAAAATATATGAATTTCTTTAATCCTTTCTGTGGACAATGGTAAATTTTAATGTGAGAAATAATCAATTTTTCTTATTTTATATATGATCATAATGAGAATGATGAGTATATCAAATAATGCATAAATTACGTAAAGATTCTTCCTCAAATTTTGAACCATATATACTTCTTCGTTACTGTTTCTTATGAGTGAAGCAAGTTTTTCAACTTTCAACCAAGTAGTTGAATTTTCAGCAAAAAATTTAATAGTCGATATTTTAGACAAGACAAGTTTTTAATTTTAAATCAGAAACAGGTCAATTTAAAAAAAAAATGAATTATCAACGTAATAGAAAAACTTTAAACAGCTGATTAATTTTCAATGAAAAATATTAATTTTCTATCAGAAAAGACGAATTTTCAATAAAATACATGCATTTGTAACCAAATAGTAGAATTTTCAAAACAAAAAAATTTTTTTTACCAAAAAAGGAAAATTTTCATTAAACAGTTTGAACAGTGGTTGTGATCCCAATTTTATTTGATTAACTTGTAGTTTTTAATTTTTTGCTTTTAATTTTTTTAAACTAAATAGGTGAATTTTTAAACTAAAAATATTTAGTAATTAACCAAAAATAACGTACTTAGATTTTTATTAAGAAGAATTTATTTTAAATAAAGACAAATTAATTTTGTACAAAAAAGTTCATTTTGATGAAATTAGCTGAATTTTCAGTTAAATAATTCATATTTAACAAAAAAAAAAAACGTTTAAGAAAGTAGTTAAACTTGAAAACAAAAAATTTTTTTCTAAAACAATTGATTCATTTTTAACAGAAAATGAAATTTTTAATATTTCAACAAAATTGATTTGATTTTTAAAAACTTGATAGATTAAATTAACAAAAACGAATTTGGAACCAAATACTTGAATCCTCAACTAAAACAGATTAATTTTTAACCAAAAAATGAGATCTCTACGAAACAATTGAATTTTCAATCAAAAAGATGAATTATCAGCGTAATACAAAAACTTTAACTAACTGATTAATTTTCTATCAGAAAATACGAATTTTCAACAAAAAACACACATTTTTAACCGAGTAGTAGAATTTTCAAAGAAAAGATTTTTTTTATTTTTTTACCAAAAAAGGAAAATTTTTAATTAAACAGTTTAAACAGTGGTTGTGATGTTATTCCCAATTTTATTTGATTAATTTTTAGTTTATATTTTTTTTTCTTATAATTTTTTAAAACTTAATAGGTGAATTTTTAAACTAAAAATGATTAGTAATTAACCAAAAATAACGTACTCAGATTTTCATTTAGGAGAATTTATTTTTAATAAAGACAAATTAATTTTGTACTTAAAATTTACTTTTGATCATATTAGTTGAATTTTCAGTTAAATAATTAATATTTCACAAAAAAAAAAAACTTTTAAGAAAGTAGTTCAACTTGAAAACAAGAAGTTGTTTTTTTTTATCTCAAACAATTGATTCATTTTTAAGAGCAAATTAAATGTTTAATATTAAAACAAAAAAGATTTAAATTAAAAATAAAAAAAATTTCTTAGATTTTATCATCAAAAATGAATTTCTAATAAAATACTTGCATCCTCAACTAAAACAGATTAATTTTTAACCAAAAAAATAAGATTTCTACGAAACAGTTGAATTTTCAACAAAAATTTGAATAATCAACGTAATACAAAAAATTAAACCAATTGAATAATTTTCAATCAAAAATATTAATTTTCTATTAAAAAAGACGAATTTTCAAAGCAAATATGTTTTTTTACCAAAAAAGGAAAATTTTTAATTAAACAGTTTGAACAGTGGTATTCCCAATTTCATTTGATTAATTTTTAGTTTATATATTTTTTCTTCTAATTTTTTAAAACTTAATAGGTGAATTTTTAAACTAAAAATGATTAGTAATTAACCAAAAATAACGTACTCAGATTTTCATTTAGGAGAATTTATTTTTAATAAAGACAAATTAATTTTGTACTTAAAATTTACTTTTGATCATATTAGTTGAATTTTCAGTTAAATAATTAATATTTCACAACAAAAAAAAAACTTTTAAGAAAGTAGTTCAACTTGAAAACAAGAAGTTGTTGTTTTTTATCTAAAACAATTGATTCATTTTTAAGACCAAATTAAATGTTTAATATTTTAACAAAAAATATTTAAGTTAAAAAAAGAACTGTTAGATTTCATCAACAAAAACGAATTTTCTACAAAATACTTGAATCCTCAACTAAAACAGATTAATTTTTAACCACAAAAATGAGATTTTTACGGAACTATTAAATTTTCAACCAAAAAGATGAATTATCAACGTAATACAAAAATTTTAACTAACTGTTTAATTTTCAATCAAAAATATTAATTTTCTGTCAGAAAAGTCGAATTTTCAATTTAAAAAATACATACATTTTTAACCATGTAGTCGAATTTTCAAAACAAAGATTTTCTTTTACCAAAAAAAAGAAAATTTTCAATTAAACAGTTTGAACAGTGATTGCGATGTTGTTCCCAATTTTATTTGATTAATTTGTAGTTTCTCATTTTTCTGCTTCTAATTTTATACAGCTAAATAAGTGAATTTTTAAATTCAAAATGATTAGTACTTAATCAAAAATACCGCACTAAGATTTTCATTGAAGACAAGTGATTTTGAATAAAGACAAATTAATTTTGTACAAAAAAGTTTTATTTTTAATTTAATAAATATATAATAATTCTTAAATATAATAATTATGAAATTTAATAATTCCCAATTTAATTTGATTATTTTTAGTTTCTAATTTATTTACTTCTAATTTTTTAAAACTATATAGGTGAATTTTGGAAACTAAAAATGATTAGTAATTAACCAAAAATAGCGTACTTAGATTTTCATTTAAGAGAATTAATTTTGAATAAAGCCAAATTAATCTTTTACAAAAAATTTAATTTTTATCAAATTAGTTGAATTTTTAATTAAATAATTAATATTTAACAAAGAAAAAATATCTTTTAAGAAAGTAGTTCAACTTGCACACAAGACGTTTTTTAAAAAACTAAAACATTTGATTCATTTTTAACAGAAAATTAAATGTTTTATATTTCAACAAAAAAGATTTAAATTAAAAATAAAAAAAATTATCATATTTAATCTACAAAAACGAATTTTCAATGAAATACTTGAATCCTCAACTAAAACAGATTAATTTTCAACCAGACAGTTGCATTTTTAACCAGCGAAATTGAAATTCTACCAAAAAGACAAATTGTCAAGAAAATACATAATTTTTCAAACAAATATTTAAATTTGGTACTAAAATGTTAAATTTTCAACAAAAAATTCGATTTTTAACTAATCAGTTAAATTTTCGAAGAAAATAGGTAAATTTCCAACAAAGTAGGTAAATTTTCAGTTAAAAAAATTATTTTTCAACCAAAAAAATGAACTTTTAAGTAAGTAGTTCAACTTTTAACTAAAGAGTTGCATTTTTAACTAACAAAATAAGCATTCTACAAAAAATACGAATTTTCAACAAATTACATAAATTTTCAACAAAAAAGTTAATTTTCAACCGATCAGTTGAATTTTATGATTTTTTTTTACCAAAAAAGGTGAAATTTCTACAGAAAGAGATGATTAGCTTTTAAACCAAGCCGAAGAAGGTTCAACAAAATAGTTAAACTTTTCACCATAATAAAATTTGTTAGTCAAGAAAGAATAAAATCAATAAAATTGTTGAAGTTTCAACCGAGAGTTATGACTTATTGACAAAATTGTGGAATTTTACAACAAAAAAATTTAGTAGTACACTTTTCAACCGATAAGAATGAAGTTTCAAACCAAAAATGGTTAAATATTCAGATTGAGTTCGATTAATTCATAAAAAGAGTGGAATAGCGATACGACGATGAAGCATGCGCCAAATAAATATTGGAATTTTGATAATACGTAGACTAAAGAATAAAGTTTTAATTAAACACTGAAATTTAATAAATTTAAATTAGATTAAATCCAGATTAAAAATCTTATTGAACGTCCAATCATCAAATTTATGCAAACTTGTTCGTTGGATTTTTTGTTTTTTACAAGAGTTTGTATAAAAATAACGTTTTTCACATTTCAAATTTGTGACACTATTTAAAAATTTTTTTTTTACATTCACTAGCCCGAGGCTTAAATGTACATAAAATAAGGAAGTATTTCCTCTGATTTAAGATATATAAATTCGAGGTCAGTGGTTATTAAATAGAAAGCTTTTATTTATAAACTCTTATCTACAATTCTTCTACGTTCTTTATTTTTGAATAAATACTCTTCCTCAATTTTATTTTAATTAAAATACTCAATTTTTTTCAAGAATTCCAGTGGAAAATTTATGCAAATTATTTCTCGAGTGAGAAATGTATAATTTTAGAATTCAACAAGTCTTCGTGATTTAAGGGTAGAAATTCAACAAGTTTGTATGATTTACTACCAAGCTACATGAAACAGAGTTTTGTTTTTATATATAGAGTGGATTAACAGAGGTCAAAGAGGAATTACATCTTCCTCAAATTTCTTAAGGTTTTCTACCCTTGAATCAGGACCCTCGTCACAAAATGTTTATTACTTCCATGAAAGATAGTCCAGAAATGGAGAAAATAGCAATGTCCATTAGCAAGTTTTTCTCCTTCTTTAGGGGAGATTTAGACCCAGAAAGGTGTACTATATCATTTCGTGGCAGGAAAATAAAATTGAACTGGGATCTCATTAATTACATTTGTTCACGCTTGAATGGAAAATACGTTGAGTTTTATTCGATGCTTAATTCAACGTTCGTAACACGCGAAGAAATTTTTTTAAATGTTACATTCCCATTTTGTGATAATTTTAACGACGGAAAAAAAAGTTGATTTTTCCTTCTCATTTTTTCATTTGTCTGGAAACTAGAAACAAAAATTTTATAAATTTTCTCTCGCAATGAATTTAAACTTTAAATATAACGTAATTAATGATTTTTTAAACTCAGATTTAATTCAAGTGATAAAAATTTAACAAAAATGGTTTTTACAGGATGATTTGGAATCTGTTTAAAATTAAACAATTTACTGATTATAACGTTGAAAATTTATCTGTTTCGATTTGACTACTTGAAATCTTATGAACTATTTGCAATTTTAAGGAACTTAAAAATAATAGATTCATAATTATGAAGTGTATTTATTCAGTTTTAAATCCTTTTTCAATATTGTTTAAGTCTAATCCTCTTTTAACCCATTTATTTGATGAAAAAAATTAATTAAAAAAATAACAATTTTTTATAATTAAGCAATATTTGACTGTTTATTTAAAATAAGCAATTAGAAATCAAATATTTAAAATCAAACAATATAAAACTAAATTCTTTGAAATAGAAAGCCTTTGACCCTTAAAATATCCTTTGCAGTTTGAATTGTTTCATTTCATGAACTTTAAATTTAAAGTGTAAAATTTTCATTTATTGATAATGAATTAACAATTATTAATTTGAAACGAATGAAACTTATAATAATTCACCTTAAAAGTATTTATGTATGAAAAAATTTGATTTTCATGATTATAATTTTAAATGAAAGGGAAGAAATTTGGGCGTTTCAATCTTTTTTCCGAAGTGAAAGAGAATTTGTTTTGTTTTCTACATTTTTATTGAGTTTAAGAAGAAAATTTTGGCTATTTATTTAATTTTCTTTATTTTAATTTTTCTTCTTAATTAAAGAGAATGTTTGTTTATTTTAAACATTTTTATTGAATGGTGGGGAGGGAGGACATTTTTCTAAATTGGTGGAATGAAATTTTTTGTTTTTAAGATTTTTATCAATTTAGAAGGGACGAGATTTTTGTTAGTTTTTTGGCTGAATTGAAAGAGGGTAATTTTACTTTACGGCATTGTTATTGACTTGATGGGGGAGCTATTTATTATCAATCTATTTTCTGAATTGGAAGAAGCCTTTTATTTCTTTTTATCATTTTTTCCTGCTTAAGGGAAGATTTGTTCAGGTTCAATTTTTTCTGATTTGGAAGATGGAAATTGTTTATTTTAACATTTTTATTGAATTGGAAGGCAGGCAATAACATTCTTCAACTTTTTATGAAATCTTGGAGGGTAATTTTTTGTTTTAACATTTTTATTGAGTGCGAAGGCAGGAAATTGTATTCCTCACTTTTTTTAAATGGAATAGGGATTAGATTTTTATAAAGTTAGAAGGGACAAATTTTTGGTTATTTATTTTTTATCTGAATTGGAAAATTGTCATTTTTGATTTAAAAATGTTGTATTAAGTTGGAAGCGAAAATTGATTTAATATTTATGATTTTTGTTAAGTGGGAAGGGTTTTTATCATTTTTATAGGGTGTTAGGAAGGGGGGGGGGGTGTTTAATGTTTTAATATTTTTGATTAATGTTAGCAGAAAAGGGGAATTAATTTTAATTTAGAGCATTAAAAATGATAGCCTGGATTTATAATTTTTAACCAGAAATCTTTTAAAGTTTCAATTTATAAAAGTTTAAATACAAATTTTGCAGTTTAATGATATTTATTTTAAAATTGCTCAATTGCAAAGTGTTAAAAGCTTCCATTTTAGGAGTTTATAATTCAAAAAAATTTCACTTTGAATGCTTCAATTTGCAATTAAGTTTTCATTACTTTAAATGAAAACATTTTCAGGTTTACGAGTTCGAGTTTTTTAATTCCAATGACCGTGAAAAATGTTTTTCAGTCCGGAAATCACGAAGAATTTTTTCTCATGATTAGTACAGCTACCCTCAATGTGGTAAACATAAAAAATTATTCAACGATCACAATATTGTGGATATGTCATCGACTATGTCTCATCATCCAGCATTTAATCGGTTAAAGATTGCTAAGAGCAGTCTATTATAATCGTTTTCTCTATGAATAAAATATTCTTCAAACACGCATCTATAGAGAGGTGAAAAACTAGTCTCGGAAAATAAAATACTTCAATAACTTTATAGAATTTATACAAACTCGTAATTTTTAACTGACAAGGTTCTTTTGCAAAGTCTTGTTTAAAAAATTAAGTTTTAGTGGTATTATTTATGGAAGAAGACTGCTAAATGATAATTACTTGTATTGCATGTTGTTGACTACAAAATGCTTCCTGACTTGTTGCATTATGTTTTCTGGGTTAATGTTGTATGTAGAAGTAGTAAACTGCAATTAAAGAAACTAAGTTTGAAGGAGCTTGTCACACATTTCACTTTTTCAATTAGCTATGCAGAAGAAAAATAATTTGTTCACGTCAATCAAGCTTGTATAATTACGTAAAAGTTAATCATACATGTCTGACACGAAGCATGATTTTTTAATATGTTATATTGAAAATGTATTTTTTCCGAAATTCGGTGAATTTGGTATTTGATCATCAAATCGTAGACCAAATATTTTTGATGTTAGGCATTTAATTTAAAAAATAATTTTATATATGTAGAACGATAAAATATAAATTTGAATTAGACAGACCATTCGTTATTGATTTTCTTCAGAATACCGAAATATTTCTATTTTTTCTCTTTTCTCTTTAAATATACGATATTTGAAAATGCAATATATGAATTAAGCAGAAAATTCTCTGAAATTATAAATGTATTTACTTATTATTTCTTATAATTAATGTATCTTTTTTAAAGCTAAAAAACTTAAAAATAACTATAGTGCATTAAAAATGAACACTCTAAAAAAAACAGGAAAGTTGAAATGTTCAGGAAGTTGGCAATGCCAACTTTAAATTTCCAAAAAATGAAAATTTTGCAGAATTTGTCTAGGTTTGTGATGTTTTGTACCGTAAATGATTTTTTGAAAAACTAAAAATTTGACCCCAAAAATAAAAAAAAAAACATTTTTATACTTCATCCTTGCCGATTGATTTTTTCAAAAAAACAAGTGTTGTGTTGGGTACTATGAAAGAAGCCATTTTTGATTTAAAAAATATGAAACTTGTGCTGAATTGTGCAAGGTTTATGCTGTTTTGTACTTTAAATGATTTTTTGAAAAAATCAATATTTGACCCCTAAAAATAAAAATAAAACCTTTTTTTTAATCATCTTTACCCAACATTTTTAAAAATAGGAATTTCGAAAATCTGAAATTTGTGCTGGGTTGTGCTAGGCTAGCACAACAAATAACTCTGTGTCAAATTTCACTGGCATAATTATTTCCCCCAAAAAACCGGATTTTTAAAACTTGTAACGCATTCTTTACCTAAAATTTAAAAAAATACGAATTTCAAAAATCCCTAACTTGTGCTGGGTTGTTCAAATTATTTGGACAGTATTAATGCTCAGATGTAATATTTATTCTCAATGAAAAACTATCTAAGGAAGGAAGAATTTTCTATAAATCCGGTTTTTTTTTAGGGAAAATATTAATGCTAGTGAAATTTGACGTGATAGTTATTTGTTGTGCTAGCCTTGCACAACCCAGCACAAGTTTCAGTTTTTCGAAATTCGTATTTTTGAAAATTTTGGGTGAAGAATGCTTTCCAAGTTTTAAAAATCCGGTTTTTTGGGGAAAATATTAACGCCAGTGAAAATCGACACCAGAGTTATTTGTTGTGCTAGCCTATCACAACCCAGCACAAGTTTCAGATTTCCAAAATTCGTATTTTTGTACATTTTGGGTAAAAATGTTTTTTTGATTTTTGGGGTCAAATTTTGATATTTTCAAAAAATCTTTAATGGCCTAAAGCAGCACAAACCTAGCACAATTCAGCGCAAGTTTAATATTTTTGAAATTCAGAAATGGCGAGGCAAATTTTTTTTTTTCAAATCAGTTTTTTGTTTCAAAATCGCCAGAGATATTAAAATTCGATTTGTGGCACAAGTTTGTGCCTCTTTCATATTACCTAGCACAACTTTTTTTTCTTGAAAAAATAATTGGCAAGGCTGATGTAAAAAAATGTTTTTTTAATTTTTGGGTCAAATTTTAATTTTTCCAAAAAATAATTTACGGCACAAAACAGCACAAACCTTGCACAATCCAGCACAAGGTTCATTTTTTGGAAATTTAAAGTTGGCATTGCCAAATTCCTGTACATGAAGCTGAAACATTTTAAAACATGTTGAACATGTGAAAACCTTGGATAGAAATTGTTATTCTATAAAACATTGAAGCATTAAAAACATATATAGTATTTTTTAAAGGAAGTATTAAAAGACGTGCACTTTTAATTGAAAAGTACAAAGTTTAGTAATTTATTAAAAAAGTGGAATATTCCATTTTGTTCAAGTGCAAAGTTAAAATTTTCTAGCAAAACTATTTAGGATTAAAATAATACTTTAAAGCGAAAATATTTTTTCGATGCAACTATAAAAATTAAATATTTGTGAAATGCAAAATAATTTAAGCGTCTAATGCTGAAGTATTTTAAATTTGAGTTTAAAAGCATTTAAGAGAACAGTATTTAAAAATATAACATTCGTTATGGAAAGATTGTTTCCTTTTTTCTACATGTAAAAATAAATGTTTAGTCTTTCCCTTTATTTTGCCCTTTTTGAGCTCTTTATATGCTGTGATCCCTGAAATTTAATTATATTTTTCTGCAAGATTGATTTTGAGCTATATATAGGTTCGGCCTGAGGAAGGGGACTTTAGAATCGTGTTTTTCCTTTTTTTAAAAGACCAATTTCATGAAAGTTTACATGAATATTTGATGTTTGACCCTTTCATTTGGTTGACTGCAGATTCAACTTGTGCCAAGTGTCCAAAGTAATCGTTAGTCTTGAGAGAAGTAGCCAAAAAGTGCTGCAGCTGTTTGTAAAATTTAAGATATTCAGGAAATTATTTTGGATCATTTTCAATTTGTACAAAGTATTATTTATGGTTTTCAACCCTTGCTGGTATGTGTTTATATTTTATTTTACACTTAGACTAATTATTAGATTGATGGAGATTAGGAGTTTTCGATCCCTTTTAGAATTCACAAAAAATTGGATCCAGTGCAAAATTGAAAACAAATAACAGGTGCAGTTGTTCTGAAAATAAATTCAAGTTTAAAAAATCTGACGTCGGTAACTTGGTTCAATCATGAAAATAGTACTTAAAAAGTCTGTCTGAGTCTTTAAACAAAAATAAGCCACTAATTGGGCTGAATTTTAGTCTATTGGTCTTAAAGAAAGAAAGTCTTAGAATTAAGGTACTTCGAGTTGAAAAAAAGACTGCAATGGAGCTATTTTTCAGTCCTCGAAAATTTCAAGGTGTGACGTCACACTCGCGGCTCCCTCTATACGACATCATTTGCGTAAAGTTCGTGATGCAACAAGAGTCGAGTGATGTGACACGTGCAATATCTGCAGTTAATCATACCAGATAATATATCTTCATCCAATAAATACAGGGTGTACTTAAATTTTTCATCCCTTGAGCTTCCTTCGAGCTTTAATTTAAGAAATTCAACCGAAGAGAAAAAATTTCTATTCATATTCATTTGAAAGCAAAAACAGAAGAAGACGATAAAAAGTTTGTTTAATAATGAGGAAATATAAAACCAATTTCTTTATTTAAAATAATTTATATTGAAGTAAATTTATTTTAAACGAAGAAATTATTTTTACGTTTCATTTCATTACATTATTCGATCAATGTTGCAGCTGATTTTTAAATTCAGATTAGGTCTTAATTTAAGTCCGTATTCTGCCTTGCGATCGAAAAATAGTCGATCGAAGGACTGAATTTCAGTTCATTCTCTAACTTGCAGTTCATTTTTAGTCTTTTTGACGGCTGAATTTCAGACCTATAATCGTCTTATTTCTAGACGATTATCCTACTTTGTTTTTCTGTGTAGTTCTTCAATTATAGAGATTTAAGTTTTTCTCATTCAAAAGTTTCTGCTTTTAAGGTCTTAAATATTTTTAGTGCTTCGTTTGTATTCTATTTAACGGTTATTTCCTTAAATTTTACATTTTTCAATTTTAAATTGTATAGGATTATATTGTTGAAAATCGAGTTGATCTCAATTTTTTGCAAAAAATAAAAGGTTGGTGAATTTAAATGATCCACAATTTTAAGTCTTTTCTTTAGAGTTGTCGAGGTTTTTAAAATTAGGGTCATTCAAAATTGATTTTTATATTTTTATAATAAAAAAATTTTTATTTTGAAGGGAGTGAGGAATTTAATAAGTTTTCGAAGTGTTTACCGAAAGTCTTTACAGGGAGGTGAAGACCAGTTTTACACTGGCCACTTATCTCTTTAATTTATGACATTTTTTTAAATTATAAAATTTGTTTGTTTTTGTTTTTAGACTTTACAATAGTTTTCATAAGCATTTGAGGGGGTGGAAGAACTTTACCAAGAAATCTTATTTGTGTCAAGAGGAGTGGTTGCCAAGTATATACATTTGCAATTTAAATAAAATATTTTTCAAATCACAGGTAGTTTTTAAATTACATAAACGATTTTTTCTTGTTGCTTTTAGCTACCAGTTTTTGTAAGATGCCAATCAAAGTTGAATAATGTGAAATTACAAATCTTTCAAATGAAATTTTTTTTAATTTTGATAAGATAAAAATATGGCCACGACTTGACGATATCATGTTCGCGTTTTTTAATGGCGTCAACATTTATTTATAAAACTTACATAGGAACATTCGATTGAACGGTACACATTAAAGTAGAAACAAATCGAGAAAGAACCGGGTTTTTATTCTGATATTTGAGATGCGATTCTAAATCACACCTTTTTTGAACATAGTCATTTTGAATAACTAGTTTTTTTTTATGTTTTAGTTTATGGAAATAATTTAATTGATAGACTTTGAGGGTAATTGTCAAAAAGGCGACCTAAAAGTATTCTAGTAAAGTATTTTTATCAAAGCAAAATTTAATACATTTTCCTAGGTTTTGGACGACTTCGTGTAGAAATCATAAATAAAAAAGTACGCAAAAGTGAAGACATGAGAACGAAAACTGGATAAGGACGATTTTATTTGTCCGTCCACAAACACAGCTATTAAAAAAAAATGTTGGTTCTTATCCAGTTGTCTTTCTAATATTTTCATAAATTCTTAAATTTCTGTGCAAAGGCCGTAGCAGGATAAGCATGGTCTGGGTGCCCCCGCTCGGATGTGATCCATATTGCGGGGGCAAGTGGCTTCCCCTATAAGATAATTTTACCCCAAGTATCAACTAAAAAAAATGTTTACGAAAGTTATAAACAAATTTTGAAAAATTAAAAAATTCAATTTTCTCGAAAACGGCTTTACCATTCATGATGGTCAAAATATATGTTATAGAGGGTACTAAGGAAGTTCCAAAAAAATTCAATAATCCATTATGTTGATTATAAGAGGATAAAAAAAATTATTAAAATTTTAAAATAATTGTTTTAAAAGGAAGTACTTTTGGAACACCAACAATTTTTCTTCTATGTCATGCTCACGTTCAAGGCATCAATATATATTTTTGCGGAAATGATCAAAGCATTATTTCATAGTTTAAAAATAATAAAAACTACCTTTTGGCCCCTCAAATGTATGGAATTCAATGAGAATGAGGGGCCAACTTAATTTTTAGCTTATGACGCAGTAATTTATACGCAATGGTGTAATAAAATTCAGATGCAACATCATTATTCTACTGACAACAAATTTTATCGTGAATTCCTCAGTCATAGTGTCCATCGACTATAAGTAGATAGAAAAATACTTCTTTTTGTTTACTGCTGTCATTCGCCAAACTAATTTCATATTTGCCCAGAATGTACCACGTGGAGGTCGCCAGTCAGATTATCATCCCTTAATTTATTTACATTGTATACAACTATATATATACTGCATTAATAACTTAACAAAACATATATACACTACATTCATTATTATATACAGAATATTCATTCTGTCATCGAAGAAAACAGTGACGATGATTAATACGCAGCTTCAAAATAATATACATACGTTTTGTGCATATGAAGTGTAAATTGTTGGGTATCTTGTGTGTATATAGTGTATATATGTTTTGTTAAGTGATTAATACAGTATGTATATAGTTGTATATACTGTAAATAAATTAAGGGATAAAAATCTGACTGGCGACCTCCACGTGGTGCGCCCTGGGCAAACATGAAATTAGTTTGGCGAATGTCAGCAGTAATCAAAAAAAAGTATTTTTCTACCTACTTATAATCAATGGACACTATGACTAGGGAATTCACGATAAAATTTATTTTCAGTCGAATAATTCTGTTGCATCTGAATTTTATTAGACCATTGCGTATAACTTACTGCATCATAAGCTAAAAATTAAGTTGGCCCCTCATTTTATTGAATTGCATACATTTTAGGGGCCGAAAAGTAGTTTTTATTTTTTTAAACTATAAAGTAATGCTTTGATCATTTCCGCAAAAACATATATATTGATGCCTTGAATGTGGGCATGATATAGAATAAAAATTGTTGGTGTTCCAGAAGTTCTTCTTTTTAAAAGAATTATTTAAAAATTTTAATAATTTTTGTTATCCTCTCATAGTCAATAGAATTGATTATCGAATTTTTTTCGGAACTCCCTGAGTACCCTATATAACATATATTTTGACCATCATGATTGGTAAAGCCGTTTTCGAGGAAATTGGATTTTTTTATTTTTCAAAATTTGTTTATAACTTTCTCAAACATTTAGTTATTTTTAGTTATTAGTTTTATTATA
>JAAAKG020174390.1:0-26930 GCA_010014905.2 Druon quercuslanigerum
ACTTTGTATAAAGTTCTTTTTTTTTTGCTAATTGAAATTCTAATTGAAACTTGAATTATTTGTTTGAAAAAGCGTTTGTTTTTTTTTGCAATTAATTTTCTTAACTGAAAATTGAACTACATTTAATTTTTTATTCACAATTTATCCTTTTTAGTTGGAAATACATATATTTTGTTGAAAATATATTTTTTTTATTAAACAGGTCATCTTGATGTTTTAAAATTGAAGTGTTTCAATTACAGACTGATCATTTAATTAAAAATTTAATTATTTGGTTAAAAAATTAACTATTCTTGTTAAAGTTTCATCATTTTAATTAATAATTTAACTATTTTGTAGAAATTTTTTTTTGGGTTAGAAATTTTTTTCTCTAAAATTTTAACTATTCCCGTTGAGAATTGAATTATTTTGTTGAAAAATCGTTGTTTTTTTGGTATTCAATTTTCTTAGTGAAAAAAAAAACTATTCCAGTTAAATAATCTATTATTTTAGTTTAAAATTCATATTTTTGGCTGAATATATATTTTTAACTGAAACTTTAGAGACAAATTCAAGATTTTATTTTTTATGCCTTAAGTTTAATTAATCTATGATGCTAATATATGTATTTAAGAATATATTGTAATATAATTTGTTTGAGCTTTATAAAGTAAACATATTTATTAAATCCCTAGAAAGTGAAAAAATCGTTATTTATAATAATATACACCCCAATTTTGCAACTCTTAAAAACAATTCTATGGTAAGTTACCAAAATCCTATTGTCAAATTTCCAGAATTTTAATTTATTAATTTAAAATAGCTTAATATCTCATTGTTTTGGGAACAGGAATGATTGTTTTTTAAAAATCTATTGCGTTTTTTTCTGCAAATATTTTGAATGCCAAATTTTAATCATTTATAAAAATTGATTGGTTTTAACGCGAGGACGAATTTCCGATGAAAAAATCTAATGGTATTAGACAGTATGAACATAGATTCCAGTGAGTCAAAATCTCTGTTCATACAACGCTATTTGAGCTGATGCTTCAATCTATGTCTCTCATATAAATCAAATATATCAGTGAATTATTCCAGCATTAAAAATAGAAAATAAAACTTACTGCCTCTTCGTTGAGTAGCTGCGCCCTTTTTCTTCTTGTGAGCATTCTTTTTCGTTGAAGGCGGAGCTTTGGTTTTTATTTTTAACTTCCCTTGGGCCATGATTTGTGTGTACTTTTGTATCTTATTATTCTTATTATATGCAAAAATCCAAAACTTCTAACAAAAATATTAATAATATAACCTCAAAAAATAACCACACACAATACGCACGTGTCTTGCATGCGTAACATTGCGTTCGTCACTGGCGTCAGTTCAGATTTATGTTGGAATTTTATTTTACATTCCATTTTTAAATCCTGTATCCACCAATTAAAATAGAGTCCTTCTTTCATGCCTATGTTCTGATTCGCCAAACTGTCAAAAATCGTGCGACCCGCAAGAAAGGTAAGCTAACCTAAAAGGAAATTCTTCACTCGGTCTCTTCTCTATGAAATTTTGTGTTTTGAGGCGCTAACCATATGAGTTTTTTAACATGTATAGTAGTATGTATTATGATATTTATATAACTTCCTATTAACCAAGGTTTCCAAATAATTTACCCTTAGAATTTGGAGAACCTCCAAAATCAGTTGGACATTGGTCAATAAAGTTTTTCTTCTGTCAAAATAGGTTACGTTCTATTTGATGAGGAGAAGTTTCTAAAAAAAGTTGCTCAGTGACGGGAAGGGAAGGCAAAATTTGAAAATAAAAAAATGGGTGCCAGTCAAAGTGCGCATAAGCTAACAGTGAACAACGAGGATGAGGGTGAAGGTGTAATCCAGGTTTCCAATGCAATCGTGCAGAGATTAAAGCAGGGCCTTCAAGAATCGTCGAGTGTTGATGAGGATGTAAGAGTTCCGAGGCAAAGTCAGAGGGCGAAACCGGCATCTCCCGAAGGAGGTGTAGCACCTCTTCCTCCGGGTGGTGGGCCGCCTAGTGGGTATCCATCATATTATTATCCAGAATATACTATATCTGCTATTCAAATGCAGAAGCAAAAGGAGGCCGAGCTCGACGAGCAGGATGAGTATTGGAAGAAACGTGTCCTCAATTTGGAAAAGAAACACGAGCAGATTAATAACATCCTGGAGTGCGAGTACAAGAAGGCCGTTGCCGAGTTTGCCGATGGTAAATTCATTTTATTTATTGTTCATTTGACTTTTCCTAGTGGCAGGCCAGGAACCCTTCTGATTCAGAATTATTAAGTATACAAAAAACCCAGGGTGTCCACTCACCTTGAAATCATGAAAAACCTGCAAGTCAGGGAATTTTTATGTAGCTGGAAAATCCTGGAAATGTTAAGGAATTTTATCGAAAGTGTGCTTTAGATTTTTGTATTATTTGTAATATAAAATTGAATAAGAGTGACTTTTATTCGTAAAAGTAGCAGCATATTATTAGATTTAACTATTTTATTGAAAATTCGTTGTTTTTTCTTTGTTGGAAATTAATTTTTGTACCTGAAAATTTAATTATTCTATTTTTAGTTAAAAGTTGACGCTTTTGATTGAAAATTAATCAATTCAAGAACTCGATTTAAAGTTAAACTTTTTTTGTAGAAAATTAATTTTGTTGTTGCAGATTCATCATGTTATTGGAACATTTGTTTAACCTTTTTTATTAAAAAAATAATCTTCATGGTTGAAATTTCAACTGTTTCAATTCCACTCTTAATTTTAGTTGCAAATTTAATTATTTTGTTAAAAATTGAACTATTCCTGTTAAAGATTCATCATTTTAATTTAAAATTAAACTACTTTGTATAAAGTTATTTTGTTTTTGCTTAGAACATTTGTTTACTGAAAATTTAACTATTCCAATTGAAGCTTAAATTATTTTGTTGAAAAATCATTTTTTTTGGCAATTGATTTTTTTAACTGAAAATTGAACTACATTAAATTTTTTATTGACAATTTATCCTTTATAGTTTGTCATCTTGATGTTTTAAAATTCAAGTGTTTCAATTACAGACTCATCATTTAGTTGAAAATTCAATTATTTCATTAAAAAATCAACCATTCCTGTTGAAGGTTCATCATTTTCATTAAAAATTTAACTATTTTGTAGAACATTTTTTTGGTTTAGAAATTTTTTTCACTAAAATTTTAACTATTACCGTTCAGAATTTAATTATTTTGTTGAAAAATCGTGTTTTTTTTGGTAATTAATTTTCTTAGCTAAAAATAAAACTATTCCAGTTAAATAATGTATCGTTTTAGTTTAAAATTTATATTTTTGGCTGAATATATATTTTTTAACTGAAAATTTAACTACATTCCATTTTTGGTTAAAAATTTAATTTAATTTTTTAACTTAAAATTTAACTACTTTCCATTTTTGATTAAAAATTTGTCCTTTTTAGTTGGAAATTCATACATTTTGTTAAAAATATATTTTTTTACTATTAAAAAGGTCATCTTGATGTTTTAAAATTCAAGTGTTTCAATTACAGACTCATCATTTTAATTAAAAATTTAACTATTTGGTAGAAAATTTTTTTGCTTTAGAAATTTTTTTCAATAAAATTTTAACTATTCCCGTTGAGAATTGAATTATTTTGTTGAAAAATCGGTTTTTTTGTAAGTAATTTTTTTAGCTAAAAATAAAACTATTCCAGTTGAATAATCTATCGTTTTAGTTTAAAATTCATCTTTTTGGCTAAATATATATTTTTTAACTGAAAATTTAATTTAATTTAATTTTTTAACTTAAAATTGAACTAATTTCCATTTTTGGTTGAAAATTTACCCTTTTTAATTGGAAATTTATATATTTTGTTGAAAATATATTTTTTTTTAATACAAAGGTCATCTTGATGTTTTAAAATTCAAGTGTTTCAATTACAGACTCATCATTTTAGTTGAAAATTCAATTATTTTATTAAAAAATCAACTATTCCTGTTGAAGATTCATCATTTTAATTAAAAATTTAACTATTTTGTAGAACATTTTTTTGGTTTAAAAATTTTTTTCACTAAAATTTTAACTATTACCGTTCAGAATTTAATTATTTTGTTGAAAAATCGTGTTTTTTTTGGCAATTAATTTTCTTAGCTAAAAATAAAACTATTTCAGTTGAATAATTTATTATTTTAGTTTAAAATTCATCTTTTTGGCTGAATATATATTTTTTAACAGAAAATTTAATTTAATTTATGATTTTAACTAAAAATTTAACTGCTGCCCATTTTTCGTTGAAAATTTATCCGTTTTAGTTGGAAATTCATATATTTTGTTGAAAATATATTTTTTTTATTGAAAAGGTCATCTTGATGTTTTAAAATTCAGTTGTTTCAATTACAGACTCATCATTTTAGTTGAAAATTCAATTATTTTGTTAAAAATTGAACTATTCGTTTAGAAGATTCATTATTTTATTTAAAATTGAACTATTTTGTATAAAGTTCTTCTTTTTGGCTTAGAAAATTTGTTTACTGAAAATTTAACTATTCCAATTGAAACTTAAGTTATTTGGTTGAAAAAACTTTTTTTTGTAATTAATTTTCTTAGCTGAAAATAAAACTATTCCATTTAAATAATGTATCATTTTAGTTTAAAATTCATCTTTTTGGTTGAATATATATTTTTTAACTGATTATTTAAAACTTATTTAAAAATTTCTTGAAAATTCAACAGTTTGATTGACATTCTTCCATTTTAACTGTCAAGTCCTTCTTAGTTAAAAATGTATTCTTTTTCGTTGAATTTTAATGTTTTTGATTTCAAATTTAAATTATTTTTGGTTAAAAATTCTACTACTTGATTTAAACATTCCATTTTTGGTTGGAAATTTATCCTTTTTAGTTGGAAATTCATATATTTTGTTGAAAAATATCTCTTTTTTCATTGAAAAGGTCATCTTGATGTTTTAAAATTTAAGCGTTTCAATTACAGACTCATCATTTTAGTTAAAAATTCAATTATTTTGTTGAAAAATCAACTATTCCTGTTAAAGGTTTATCATTTTAATTAAAAATTTAACTATTTGGTAGAAAGTTTTTTTGGGCTTAGAAATTTTTTTCTCTAAAATTTTAACTATTCCCGTTGAGAATTGAATCATTTTGTTGAAAAATCGTTGTTTTTTGTGGTATTTAATTTTCTTAGTGAAAAAAAACTATTCCAGTTGAATAATCTATTATTATAGTTTAAAATTCATCTTTTTGGCTGAATGTATATTTTTTAACAGAAAATTTAATTTAATTTATGGCTCATCATTTTAATTAAAAATTTAACTATTTTGTAGAAAGTTTTTTTGGGTTAGAAATTTTTTCCCTAAAATTTTAACTGTTCCCGTTAAGAATTAAATTGTTTTTTTGAAAAATCGTGATTTTTTTTTGCTAATCAATTTTCTTAGTGAAAAAAAAACTATTCCAGTTAAATAATCTATTATTTTAGTTTAAAATTCATATTTTTGGCTGAATATATTTTTTTTAACTGAAAATTTAACTAAATTCCGTTTTTGGTTGAAAATTTAATTTAATTTAATGTTTTAACAGAAAATTAAACTACTTTCCATTTTGGTTGAAAACTTATCCTTTTTAGTTTAAAATTCATGCATTTTGTTAAAAAAATATTTTTTTTATTAAAAGGGTAACCTTGATGGTTGAAAATTCAAGTGTTTCAATTACAGACTCATGATTTTAGTTAAAAATTCAATTATTTTTTTAAAAAACCAACTATTTCTGTTGAAGGCTCATCATTTTAATTAAAAATTTAACTATTTTGTAGAAAGTTTTTTTGGGTTAGAAATTTTTTCCCTAAAATTTTAACTGTTCCCGTTCAAAATTGAATTATTTTGTTGAAAATTTTTTTTTTTTTTTTTTGGTACATTATTTTCTTAGCTGAAAATAAAACTATTCCAGTTGAATAATCTATCATTTTCATTTAAAATTCATATTTTTGGTTGAATATATATTTTTGAACTAAAAATTTAAATACATTCCATTTTTGGCTGAAAATTTATCCTTTTTAGTTGAAAATTCATGCATTTTGTTGAAAATATTTTTTTTTTATTGAAAGGGTAATCTTGAAAGTTGAAAATTCAAGTGTTTAAATTACTGACTCATCATTTTAATTAAAAATCTAATTATTTGTTAAAAATTCAAATATTCCTGTTGAATACTCATCATTTCAATTTCAAATTTATTACTTTGGATGAAAATGTAACTTTTTTTTAAATTAAATTGTTTTTGTTTGTTTAAAATATAATTATTCTATTTTTGGTGGTAAATTTATTTTTTTTACATGAACAATCAACTATTTGGTTGAAAATTCGTCTTTTTGAGGAGAAAATTAACCTCCTTGGAAATTCCAGCGAATTTTCGTCCAGGATTTTAGTAGATACCCTGCTTAAGATCGATCAACCTTTTTAGGGTGACCAGATGTCCTGATTTTGTATCGATGTCTTGATTTTCCGATTTTTTGTGCTATGTACTGATTTTTTATACCCCAAAACGAAAAATTGCGGTTTTTATTCAGGGTGTGTATTCACCGGTAGAATTTGGAATTGTCAAATATTTTTTATATAACTGAACAAACATGGAAATGTTAAATTTTGTTTAAAGCTAGTAAAAGTCGATTTGCATTGCTAGATTTAATTAATTAGTTTAAAATTCTTTTTTTTCTTGTTGGAAATTAATTTTTTAAATGAAAGTTTAACTATTTTATTTTTAGTTTAAAATTCATCTTTTTTAGTTAAAAATTCCACTGTTTGGTTAAAAATGTGTGTATTTTGTTGATATATGATCTTATTGGTTTAAAAAAAAATTCTTGAAAATTCCACAGTTTGATTGACATTCTACCATTTTAACTGTCAAATCCTTCTTAGTTAAAAATGTATTCTTTTTCGTTGAATTTTAATGTTTTTGATTTCAAATTTAAATTATTTTTGGTTAAAAATTCTACTGCTTGATTTAAATTCAAACTCTTCTGTTGGCAATTCAATTCTATAGTTGAAGGTTCGTCATTTTAATTTAAAATTTATCTCTGGTTTGTTAAATTTAACTGTTATGTCAAAACTTTTTTTCTGCAAGCTAATTTGTTAACTGAAAATTTAACTTAAATGTTACATCAATTTAGTTGAAAATTTATTTATTTGGTGAAATTCGTCTTTTTTGGTAGAAAATTCATCTATTTGATTTAAAAAATTAACTATTCATGTTAAAGATCCATAATTTTAGTTAAAAATTAATCTTTTTAGTCAAAAATTTCTCTATTACAGTTGAAGATTCATCATTTTAGTTGGAAAAATGATCACTATGGTTAAAAAAACAACTATTTTGTTGAAATTTTTTTTTCTTTTTAACGGAAGACTTAACTATTTCATTTTTGGTTTAAAATTGGTCTTTTTTATTTGAAAATTCAATTTTTTAGGTTCAAATTGATTTTTTTTAATTAAACATTTAAATATTTGCTTCAAAATTAATTTTTGACATTGAAGATGCATCATTATAGTTGAGAATAAATTTCTTTAGTTAAAAAACTATTTTGTTGAAAAGTCGTTTTTTATGATAGAAAATTATTCTTTTTGTTTAAAAAAATTCATTTTTTTGGTTGAATATTTTTCATATATTAAATAAAAAATATATATAAAAAACAAATAATGTATTTTATTAAAGATTCATCTTTTTTGGTAGAAAATTAATCATACTGGTTGAAAATTTATCATTTTGGTTGGCCAGGAAAAAATCGGTAAAAATTAATAAATTCCTGTTTTTCAAATAACGTCTCTTTAGTTAAATTGTGTTAGGGGTAGTTAAATTAGATGTTAAAGGAGGTGAGAAGTGGAATAATGTCCTAATTTTTCGATCAAGCCATCTGGTCACCTTAAGGTTTTCTAGTTTTTAATTTTAGAATTCAGATTATAATTTACCAACCCCAAGAGCGTAGGATAATAATTTGAAAAATATTATTTTTTTTAGGTTCCGCTCACGCTCCAGAGCCTAAATCTATTTTAAGTCCGCCTATTAGTAAGATTTAAAAAGAAATTTGATGCTCTTAGATTTGTGTAAACCCCTGTTAAAATTGCGGATACTTCCATTTCTCAGTTTGTTATGAATCCAATCTTACGATAATTTTTTGGCATTTTACCCATAGATATTTATCCTCCTAGTAAATAACAATTTACTAATTAACAATATTTAGGGTTTATCAATTAGCCACTAACGGCATTCTGTGTGAAATTTGCTTTCATGATCTTTGGAAATTCACCAAATAACGATTCCGTTCAGTCAATTAAAAATAATGAAAAAACAGGGTGTCTACCTGACCGTGAAATCTGGAAATTTTATTCAGTGACCAAGATTTTATTTCGATCGTGCTGAAATAAATATTGAAAAAGTTTTGATATTTCATTATTTTCAGTTTGTCCAATCACCAAACAAATAATGAAAAATAATTTATTGTCGATAATATTAGTTGTGCTGTTTACAATTTTTTCAAATATATTTAGAAATCTTCAAATTCTGTTTGCATTTAAATTCTCAAGCTAGAATTTATCTGAAATTGTAAATATATAGTTTTTGTAATTAAACAGAGAAAGATATACGTTTTAATGTAAAAATATAACAACTGTTATTATGGTTTGGTACAGGGGATTTCGCAAGAGATATATATCTGTAATTATAAATATGAAAAAGGAATTTTTAAGAAGAATCGAAACTTTAAGTTACTTCAAAAAATTATCCAAAAGAATTCTAATTCTTAGTTGTACCTGAATTTAAAAAATAAATATATCAAGTAAAAGTTCACGTGCGAAAAAGTTATAACTTTGTGTTTGAACGGGAAATTTTCTGAATCAATGTATTCAATTCTGTATTGAATCAGAGAATTTTCGAACCGAAATTTTAATTTAGTTCTGGAACAAGTAGCTTGTCAAAACAATCATAATTCTGACTTGAAAGCGAATATTTCTTAGAAAAATTGTAATTATGATTCTGGTTTGGGAAAGGGAATTTTCGAAAAGAACTATAATTCTGACATGGAACACAGAGTTTGCTAAAAGAACTAAAATTCTGTGATAGCATATTGGAATTTGAAAAAGAAAATTACAAATTTACCGGAAATTTTAAATCGTCTGTCTGGTAGACACTCTGAAAAAATATCCTGGCGTTCGATTGTTTCCAACTCCCAATTAATTAACTTCCCTACCTGTCCATTGCTGGAAAAACTAATATTTTCGTGTTTCCCTTTTAATTTTGCATAATCGACTAAACCTTTTTCTTTAAGCTTTGATTGAGATTTAATTTCAACTTTTTGCATATCAGACTATTAGATTATAGCTATCTACTAGTTTGAAAACTAAGTTTAATATTAAAATGTCCTAAACTTTAAAAGACAAAAAATCATCTACCTATATAATTAAGAATAAAAAATGTTAATTTTTTGTTTGCAATTAATACAAATTTTTAGAATAAGTTTTAAGTCTATAGGTCTCTGAATATCATTATGCAATAAATAATTTTTGGATCCTCACCACTTCGAGATTTATCTTTAATTTCTTGAAGTAAGTTATGGTTTTCGTTAGTAACTTAAAAGAAAAATTAGATACTAACACTGAAGAACTGATGAAGAAACTTTTTTACACCAAAAATTGGTATTTTAAAACAAAAATCACTAGAGTTTGAACAATAGGTTATGCTTTCGTTTTTCGCAAAAATTTTGTATTTTAAAATAAAAATAGTTATATTTCGAAGAAGCTTTATAATTCAGAAAAATTTTCTGCTGTTATGTTTGGAGTTTTCCAAAGGAAATCATTAATATTTTTATTACAAAATTATTCGATTTCACAGGACATTCACAATTTATTAACAATTTTAGGTTTATTTTTGTATTTTTTACATGAATCTTGTATTTTTTAACTAAAAGCATTAGATTAATGATTTCTGTTTAAAATATTAAAATGTACAAGCGTCCACAATTTCGGAATATGTTAGTGTTTTTAGTCGGATGAAATTTTTATTCAAAAATAATGATATTTCTCATAAGCTTAACCATTTTTTAACAGTTTTAGGGTACGTTGGAGTTTTACTTTGAAAATTGAGATTTTTAAACAAAAGTCATTATAACTTAGAATATATTAACAATCTTAGATTATTTTAGAATTTTTCGTCGGAAATCGGTATTTTAATCAGAAAATTTATATTAAATATTCATAATTTTTAACGGTTTTGATTCTGAAGTTAAGGTATGAAGCTTAGCCAATTATCAAAAATATTGTCCTTAATTAATTTAATTTAAAAATTGTGGTAGACGAAAAAAATCAAGCGCTCAGCCTGCGTGTTTATTTTTATAGCGTAATTCAGTTACAATTGATCCTGAAGTTTTGTTAATAAAAAATATATCACTCATACAAAAGTAATCAATTTGATTATTCAAATCTTAGTGTATGTCCAAAATAAATTAAAAGAGTTTACAGATAAATTATTATTATATTTATTATTGCAGAGCAAATCAAAAGTTAAAATTTCAATTTTAAATCTTGAAAATTTTAATTCTCAAGAAAAAAATGTATTTCAATAAAATTATTTTAAAAATAAGGCGTACTGGGCCAGGCTTTTTAAATTTCAAATGATTAAAATATTTCTTGTTATTATTTACAACTTTGTCAGAATAATATTTTTAAATTTCATGCATTTTTAATGTACCAAGACCTAACGTTTGCATTTTTATTTTTTTATTTGTAAAAATCTAAACTGAATAAAAAGCATGAGAAAATAACAATTAAAAATGTACTCTTTATATGTTTAGAACAATATTCATACATTTTTTCGTATCTTTATTTACGACAAAATCATTCCAAAGGATATTTCAAAATCTGGACCAATTTTCTCAGAATTAAAATAAATTAATATCTTAGAAATTATTTTAAATTCTTGTGAATAACGTTTTTTATAACACCATTTAACGGTTTTGATGGTATTTAAAAGGATAATAATGTATTATTTAGATATATCCTTATAATTATTTATGGTAATTAATAATAATTATAATATTATCCAACTATAATTAATTTCACTTTAAAAATAATTAAAATGTTAATGTGCTTTTTTAAATGTAATCCGAAAGCTAATGGCTTAAAGGTGATAATAACCCCCATAAGTCTGTTTTACAGGATCACAAAAAACATCCATAAATGCAAAATTGGGTTTTGCGAGCTTTTAGCTTCAATTATGATTTTTTGTATTTTTTTAAAAAACAAACTGTGTCTAATAAATAATATACTACTTTGCACTGATAATTAACGTAAACTAACGTTTGCATTTCTATTTTTTTATTTGCAAAAATCTGAACTGAATAAAAAGCACGAGAAAATAACAATGAAAAATTTACTCTTTAAATGTTTAGAACAAAATTAATACATTTTTTCTTATCTTTATTTACGACAAAATCATTCCAATGGATATTTAAAAATCTGGACCAATTTTCTCAGAATTAAAAAAAAATCCCGGTATTTTCGAATTTTTCAACCCATTCAACAAAATTTAACAGAATTCATTGTTTGAACAATTTACTATGATTTATAATAATATTATCTCAGTGTGATGCAATAAACTTGCAGATTTTTCTAAATTTTTCCACTTTTGGCCCATTCTTCAATTATGAGTGAGTTATTAATTAATTCAAGTTAACAAAACATAATTTTTTAAACAATGTACTTGTATGGTAAAAAATATTCTTTTTAAATAATTCTAGAAACTTGCAGTTTTTTCTAAAATATTCCATTTTTATCCATTTTTATCCACTTGTGAGGTAATAATTAATGCAAGTTGACAAACATCATTCTTTAAAGAATTTATTATTGTTTATAACTATACTCGCTTAGTTAAATGCTAGAAATAAAACAGATATTTGAAATATTCTTTAAATATTCTGTATGGATCATATTGAATGTAAATTATACTGGAAATAGTAACTGAGAGCCTTTTTCTTTAAACTAATATAAATATCAATATTTATTATTTGTTTTTATCTAAAAAGTCAAAGAAAATCTGAAAACTTTTAAACATTTATGTATATTGAATTGCATTAATTATCTCAATAAGTAAAATATTGACAAAAAGTTAAAAAAACTGTTTCAAAATTGCAACTGTCTATCATTAATATAGGAGAAGTTAGTTATAAACAATAATAATGTGTTTCAGGCAATTTTTTTTAATTACATTAATTATTCACCTTGTTCTGTGGACAAAAAGTTGAAAATTTCAGGAAAAACCGCCACTTTCTAACATTATAGAAAGAGAATATTATTCAAAATAATTATTGTCCAAACGTCTCGGGGGGGCGGAAATTTTAAAAATCACAAAATGGATATTTTTTAAATATAGGCTTATATAGAGTGATGAAACGAAACTTTTTTTATTTTCTGTTTTCTTATCAGATGAGTATTTTTAATATTAAACTTAAAAACTACAAAAAAATACCCTAGCGATGCCTACAAACTGAAGAAAATGCGGAAAATGGCCTATTGTTTAATAATATTTAATTTCAAATTGTGAGACATTTGTTCCTCATTACAAAAGTAAGTTAAAAAAAAAAAATTCAGATTTTTTAGTTAAAATTTAAGGAAATATCCATTTTACAAGAAAGCAGGGCACCCTCAATTATGTTTGTAAATTTGAATTCATGATTACGTCACTCTAATTGAAAAGTATACCAAAAGTAAAAAATTTGAGAAAGAACTTCACTTTTCTAGCATTATTCCAAGAGAATATAACTATAAATAATAATAAATTCTTTAAACAATTATTCCTGTTAAATTTAATTCATTATTGCCTCAATATAACTGAAAAGTTAAGAATAAGTTGAACAGTTCGGAAAACCCGCGTCTTTTTAACGATTTTAAGAGAAAATTGCTAAAAATAATTCAAAATTGTTAAAAAATTTTACTTGAGCATTTAATTATCACTAGAATGTAGAATTTTATTTATTATAAACCATTTGCATTTTAAAAGCCGAAAAAATCATAATTAGCGCAAAAAAACGCAATTTTTCATTTATGGGGATATTAGTAATAATTATCAATTAATAATTAATAAATTAATAAATCATAATTTGAATTCTGTAGCTAATTATGAAGAGAATTTTTGGTTTGACAACTCGATTTACCTAACATTGACAATTCTGAATAAAATGTACAAAAACATTTTTTTTTCTTATAGGAACGTGTTAAACGGAACCGCTAAATACAATTTTTTTTTCAAACAAAAAAAAAAACAAAAAAAACACATTTGCGCAGATGTATTGTTTCTTAATCAGGAATTCTCGAAAATCGCTGTAGATGTGCTAATCAAGACCTAATTATCTCCAGTGTTAATTATAATTTTTAATAATGATTATCATAGTTAAATTAGCCTTTTCATAACGTATCAACCGAATGAGACTCATTTCTTGATAAAAATGCATTTGTACAGTTTCTTTATCAGCTAGACAGAACAGTTATAAAAAAACTAAGAAACGTAACAAATATTTGGTTGAAATTATTTGTGATCTAGTTTTAAAAGTTTTTTTTCAATATACTAAGCATTTGTTTGTCTCCCTACCGTTTTATAAATCTATACCTTAAATTTATGATTATTCACAAATATTTTTGTCTTTTTTTCGACAGATAAGACTGGTTGCGGTAATGTTCTGACGCCTTGCATCGAGAATAGCAAGAAGATAGCCAAATGCTATCAAGATCATCCCAAACAGGCTTTGCAATGTGCTCCTCTGGTTGAAGAATTTTCAACCTGTGTCGATCAATGCCGTATGCGGATTCTCGCCAGTCGGTGCTAGTAAATCATGATTTTGAATTTAGTTCTTCTTACGCCATTGTATATTCTTTCACTGAAAATCGCTTCGAAGTTGATAAAATCTCAAATTTCTCTGATGCAAATTGAGGTGAAATAATATAATTATTTCGTCAAAACTTTCAGTGAACGAATATCATATTCACTGAATACGACGTTCGGGAATTTGTAATAAAGTTTTAAATTGTTACAAACCTACTGCTGACACATATTTATCTCTTGTAAATGATAGAAATAAAGCAGAAATATCGTTTATCGTTTTAGAAAGTATTTTTTTAATTCAAGTTAGTACATTATTAGCTTAGAGGAAAAAAATCTTTTTCAGTTACGTTTTAAACTAGAAAAAATAGCAAAGACAATTAAGAAAAAAAGAGATTCTGGAATCGACACCGATCCGGGTGGCAAAAATTCATTTTAATTAATGACATTCATTCTGAACATCCTTAAACACAGCAGAGCAAAGGATTTAAAAATAAATAAATTTTTTAAAAAATATTTAAATTTTGCACTAAAAATATCAATTTTGACAAAAAATGGAAGTTAAACTTTTAGTTCAAAAAATTAATTGTTAACCAAAAATAATAGATTTTCAAGAAAATAGTTCAATTTTCAACATAACTGATGAATTTTCAACTAAAATGACGAATCTTCAACTGGAATAGTTGAATTTTAAACCAAAAATAAGTGTCTTCAACTAAAACAATGAATTTTCAACGGAAATAGACGAATTTTCAACAACAAGAAACTAATTTATATTTAATAAAAAGAAATTGTCAACCAAAACCTAAATAATTAAGTTTTTAGTCAAAAAAATTAATGTTCAATCAAAGAGGTGAATTTTTACCTGAAATTATGGAATATTCAACTGAAATAATAGTTCCGTTTTCAGTTTAAAACACAAATTAATTTTAAACCGAAGCACAAATAAATTTACAACAAAAAAGTTAAATCTTGAACCAAAAAAAAATATTAAAAAAAAAAGAGATAGACTTTCAACCAAGTAACTTTATTTCCGACCTAGAAAATTAATTTTATACTAAAACGATAAACATTTAACTGAAATACTGAAATTTTTACCGAAAAGAAGAATTTTTAACAAGATGATTAACTGGCAGACAACAATAATTTTCTACCACAAAAAATCAATTTCTAACCAAATAGGTGGAAGCTGAACGAAATAGTTGAATTTTCAATTTAAAAAGGCTAATTTTCATCCAAATTGTTAAATTTTGAACAAGAAAAGATACATTTCTAACTAGAAATTAATCTTCAACTGGAATAGTAGAATTGTATACCATGAATATTAATTTTCTACAAAGAAGACAAATTTTTTAGAAAGGTCATAAATTGTCAAACAACTAGTTTAATTTCTAAATAAAAAATATCAATTTTAAACCAAATAGTTAAATTTTAATTTAAAAAAAAAGATACCTTTTCTATTAATAATCTAATATTTAACAACAAAAAAATAGATTTTATACAAAATAGTATAATTTTCAACTGGAATAGTTTAATTTTGATTTAAAAAAAGATTTTTAACAAAGTAGTTTCATTCTCAACCACAGATGAATTTTCCATTAAGATTATAATCTTCAACCAAAAAATTATTTTAGCAACTAAAGTGCTGAATTTTTAACTGGAATACTTGAATTTTCAACCGAAAAGAATAATTTTTAAACAAGAAAATTAACTTGAAAAGAAAAATATAATTTCTCACAAAAAAAAAGGATTTAAAAAAAATGTGGATTCTCAACAAAATAGTTAAATTTTCAATTAAATAAAAAATTCATCAAAATTGTTGAATTTTGAAATAGAAAAGATCAAGTTTCAACCAAAATGGACGGTAAAATTTTCATTTAAAGAAATTAATTTTGAACTAAACTGATGAATTTCCAACTGAAGTGGTAAATCTGCGACTGGAATGGTTGAATTTTATACCAAAAAGATGAATTTTCAACTATAAATATTAATTTTCTTCAAAAGAAGGCGAATTTTTCACAAAGTACATAAATTTTCAAACAAATGGTTTAATTTCTTAATAAGAAATACCAGTTTTTAAGCAAATAGTGGAATTGTCATCCAAAAAAGATGATATTTTCAACCAAAAATATAATGGCTACATTTTCTGTTAAAAATATAATTTTTAACAAAAAAACGGACTTTAAACAAAATAGTTTAACTTGATTTAAAAGTATATTTTTAACAAAGTAGTTAAATTTTCAACCACAGATGATTTTTCTATTAAAATGATAATTCTTACACAAAATAATTTTAACAAAAGAGTTGACCTTTCAACTAAGTAAATTATTTTCAACCTAAGATATTAAATTAAAACTAAAATGGTGAATATTTCACTGGAATACTTGAATTTTCAACCAAAAGAATAATTTTTAAACCAGAAAATTAAGTGGCAAAGAAAAATAAAATTTCTCATAAAAAATTAGATTTTTTTAAAACAAAATATGTGAATTCTCAACGAAATAGTTAAATTTTCAATTAAAAAAAAAATCATCAAAATTGTTGAATTTTGAATTAGAATAAAAGATCAATTTTCAACCATAATGAACGGTTAAATTTTTATTTCAACTAATTAATTTTCAACCAAACTGATGAATTTCCAACTAAAGTGATAAATCTGCGACTGGAATGGTTGAATTTTATACCAAAAAGATATATTTCAACTATAAATATTAATTTTCTTCAAAAGAAGGCGAATTTTTCACAAAGTACATAAATTTTCAAACAAATGGTATAATTTTTTAATAAGAAATACCAGTTTTCAAGCAAATAGTGGAATTGTCATCCAAAAAGATGATTTTTTAACCAAAAATATGAAGGCTACATTTTCTGTTAAGAATCTTATTCTTAGACAAGAAAAAATGGATTTTAGGCGAAATAGTTGAATTTTCTGCTGAAATACCTAAATTTTTGGTTTAAAAAATTAATTTTCAACAAAATATTTACATTTTCCACTAGAGAAAATCTTCAGCCTAAAAAAAATTAACAAACCCGTCAACTTTTAACGAAGTAGTTGAATTTTTAACTAAAAAAATATGAATTCGCAACGAACAATTTAACAAAATGTTCAGTTATAATTCAGCAATATTTCTTCTCTAAAATACTACTTCTATTCTAAAAACTACCTGCAGTACTTTCTTCATCAAAAATTTGGAAGAAAAAACTTCAAAATTGTGAAATATGCTGATTTAAAACATGAATTCTTTTAAATTCCTTTCTTTTAAATCCGAATTATAATTTTTTAATAATATTCCCGTTCCATGTCAAAAATTCCCTGTGCCAAGTGAAAATATTTCTGTGCGGAAACTCTTTGCCCTAAAATAAAAATGATAACTATTTTATAACATTTTTAAGTTCTAAGTCAGGATAAATTAAAAGTAAGCGAATAAAACTTGATAAATCCATTTTATGAAAAATTTAGAAAATTATTTTTTTTTTATGTTTGAAATATCATCAATTCGACTATCAAACCTCCACAAAAATCTCGTAGGGGTAAAAATTGCAGCAGGTTTTTCTTATAATAAAAAATAATACAAAATAAATAATAAATTATGACTTAATTAGATTAAACTGAGATAATCTGACTAAATTGACAAAAAATTATTAGAATAATGAAAGCTTTCATTTTTCTTCGGTCAGAAGTAAATTTCCGGTTTTTTAATGAAATTTCCAGCACCTGCTGATCAATTCTGAATATGTTTACAATTGGAAATTGATCAACTTCTTTAGTTCCGAATGTTAATAGTTTCAAATCATACAATTTTGAACATCTTTTGGAATCTTGACGATTTGCAATTGAAAATCCTCCAGCATTTATATCTATAATTTAAAATGTTTTGAATGTTTTTTTTATTACTTCAATTTTGAAGATTTACAATTGAAAACTATTTTTAATGTTAAAAATATATAATTAATGTTTCTTAAATTTTCATGTTTTAAAAGTCAAAAAGTGAAGTTTTTAATTCTGAATCTTCCAAATAAAAGTAATATTTGGTATTAAACAATAAAAATTACAGTTTTTTAAAGTGTAAAACATAAAATTTGAATAATTTTCAAGTGTTAACTGTCAAATTTAAAAACCGCTTCAATTTTAAAAATGTATAAATAACATTTCTTGAATTTCGATGATTTTGAAAATCAGAAGAAATGTTTTCAATTCTCAATTTTTCAATTTGAAGAAATTTCGAATGTTTATCATCATAATTACAGTTTTTTAATAGTAAAACTTAAAATTGGCATAAATTGAATTTAAAATGGTCAAATTTGAAAACTCTTCAATTTTAAAGATTTGCAAAAAAACCTTCAATTTAAAAATGTATAAAGACAATTTTTTTAAATGTAGATGATTTTGAAAATCAAAAGTTTGCGATTCTACATCTACTAATGTAAATAAATTTCGAATGTAAATAATATTCAAAATTACAGAATTTTGAATCTAAAACTTCAAATTTGCATAATTTGTTAATTTTAAATTGTTTAATTAAGAAAGCCTTCAATTTTAAGAATTTACCATTGAAAATTTTTTAATTTTAGAGATGTAGAAGTCTTTTTTCAATTCCAAATCTTTCAACTCAGAATGACGTATATAAATCATCAAAATGAGAAAATCTTTAATGGTAAATTATGAATATAAAAAATTCTTCAATTTTCAAGATTTACAATTTAAAGTCCTACAGTATTAAAGAGCTACAATTGATAATTCTTGAATTTGGACAATATATATATAATTACAAATTATGTAGTCAGTTTTTAAGACTTATATTTTAAAAAGATGTAATTTGGAAGTTTTTTATTGTTGTTTGAAATTCCAATGTTAAAGATTTAAAATTAAAAGTTCTTTAATTTTAATGACTTGAAATTTCAAATTCTTCAAATTTAAAGATTTATAAATCAAAACTCTTAAATTTTAGGGATGTATTAATAGAAAAATCTTGATTTTGGATATAAAACATGTAACTATTTTTTTGAAAATTAGTTGTTTTTTTTGGTTGTCATTTTTTTTACTGAAATATTTACTATATCCTAAAATATTTCATTATTTTATTTTAAAATTGATCTCTTAACTGAAATTTTTCTTTTTTTTTCCTCAAAATTTAATTTTAATTGTCAAGTTTTCAATTCTCATTCGGACTGCTGATAATTTGAAAGTTCTCAATTTTTAATACATAACATAAAAAATTATTTACATTTAAAGCCTTAAAATTGAATACATAAAATTCCAGTTTCACTTCAAACTTTACGTTCAGAAATACAGTTTAACTTTGTAAGTCTTCCAGTTTAAAATATTGTTTTTACTGCTTCATTTTAATTTAAAAATTAAAAAATTCAAACGCTTTCAATTTAAAGTTGAAATTAATTAAAATATAAATATTCAAAACATGTTCGAAAATCGGTTTAGACGACATTCAGTAAACTGCTTCTGATAAAATATATAATTGTTATTTATCGTTTTATCAAGTATATTTCAAATTGAATACGTACATCATTAGTTTAGAGGAGACGAAAATGTGTTGAGTTTTCTTATAGTAGACACACAGTTTTCTCAGCTTTTATGTCTTTCCGACAATGTTTTGTTCAAATGTTGCGTTTAACACGATGAGAAAAAATGAATAAAAATCTAACGTTTGATTGCAAAGCTGCCTTTTTTCCGGATAATTTCTGACTTATAAAAATACTTTTACATTCCTAAGTAGCAAAAGAATTCACTTTACAATCAGATAAATATTTTTGAAGATTTCTTTTAGATTTTTCTTTAAGAGGCACTCTGCTTAGACCAGACACTAATTTAAATGCAATGTCTTAAATAGTCATAAATATCTCAAACAAACCCATATAATTTTCTTAACATATGTCTTCACTTTCAAGTGAATAAAATATTTTTCATGTTAACGCTAATCTTCAAGAATGTTAAATGCCCAATATCTCACATTTGTGTGATAAAAGAAAGTAGGTCGTAGTAGTTATTAATCATAAAACCTTTTTCCGTGGTCTGATTTAAGATTAAAAGGTCAGTTACTTTCTTTTTAATTTTACGAATAAAGCTTTTTAAATTTTAACTGTAAATCTTTCTAAATTTTAGAATTAAATCCCCATTGTTCGCAACTTTCTGGGTAACACCAAGTTCTTGCGGCTATATTCTATTTTAAGATACAAATTTCGCGGAGACTATTTCTGCTTCGATTTGTAGACGTGACCACTATTCAATTAGAATGTAGGTGACCTTTAAATGCCGACGAAATCGACTTATAAAACAGATTTCACGGTTCTACGGATTAAAAGATTATTTTCTTAATTAAGAGGTACAAAATCGACATTATACGGCTAATTTCGCAAATATTCGATAAATATGATATATTCTAGCAGTACGTATTGTAGATTGTAATGGAGAATTAATATTTATATACAATACTCGCGCAACCGATATAAATAGGGACGATTATTAATATTAATCTAAAATTATAAACAAAACTATACAATGAAAAAGGCCTTAAAAGAAAAGAATAACCAAAAATAACCATAAAAACCGTTTGATAATTAAGCAAAATAAAATACTAGTGGAATCAGTGAAAAGGGAGAGTTGAAAATGATTTAGTCGCTCTTCTTGTCACCGCTTGACTCCAGCATTTTCGAGTGCTCTTCGTTCAGGCGGTCGTATTCTTTCGCGAGAGAGTCGGCTTGGGATTTGATCGCGGTTTTGTCCTTCTTTTCCTTGGTTAATTCGTTCTCGAGATCGATATTCTTTGATTTCAGTTCTTTGATCTGAGTCTTGAGTTCGGATACGGCCTTGTCGTAAGCTTCGTTGGATTCGTTCTGGGCACTTTCTCCAGTTGTTTTCTGAGACAAGAGACTCTTTGCCGTGGTGGTTGCTGACTGAGCTTGTCTCATGGCAGCTTCGCTCTGGGCCAACAAAGTTGCTTGTGCGGAAATCAAAATCACGAGGCGTCGGATCACGAGGCTTAAGAAGAGAGCAAAGCCGGAAATGTAGAAATTTCTCTGAGCTCGGAACAATCTCATGTTTCCTGAGAATTAAATAGAGATTTCAATTTAAGAAAGATGAGTTAAAAAGAATTCAAGATTAACTGAAAAGAATGCAAATGCATTCAAGAAAGTTATAAAGGATTCAGGATAAATCTTTGAAAATTTATTAAAATACCCTACGATATTTCCTCGGAGACCTACCAAAATTCCTTGGAATCTTTTCAAATATCTTACAATCTTGAAATTTTTGTTCAAACCCCCAAAAATCTTTAAAATCCTTTGAAGTCCCTTGAAATTATTGAAATATATTAAACATTCTTTGGAATTTTTAAAAATACCCTTAAATTGTTAAAAATTATTCGGAACCTCTTTAAAATTTTGAAAAATATTGAAAATTTCTTTGGAATCTTTTAAAATACCCTAAAATATTTCAAATCATTTTAAAATCTTTCAAACTCCCATTAAATTTTTTTCATGCTCTTGAAAATTCCTTGTAATCTTTTACATATAAAATCTTTTGGAATCCCTCCAAATTATTCAAAATTATTTCAAATTTCTTGAAATATTTTAAAATATAAAAGATTTGAAATTCTTTTAAATCTTCTGATAACCCTCGCAATTTTTTAAAGCTCTTGAAAATTCCTGGAACTTTTTAAAAATGCCAAAAATGTTCAAAATCCTTGGAACATTTTAAAGCGTCCTAACATATTTTAAATCCTTTAAAATCTTTCATAATACCTTGAAATTCGCTGAAGCTCTTTAAAATTTCTTGGAATTTTTTTAATATTATAAAATCCTTTGGAATTCCTTCAAATTATTGAAAACTATTCAAAATTTTTTGACATCTTTTAAAATACCCTAAAATATTGGAAATCCTTTAAAATCTTTTAAAATCCCTTTTAAAGTTCTTGAAAAATCTTTGATATTTTAAAAAATGCCATAAAAATTTTAAAATCGTTTGGAATCTCTTTAAGATATAGAAAACTGTTAAAGATTCTTTGAGCTCTTTTTAAATACCCTAAAACAATGCTAATCCTTTGGAATATTTTTAAACCCCTTAAATATTTTTAAAGCTCTTGAAAATGCCTTCACTTTTTAAAAATAATCTTAAACCTATTAAAAATTCTTTGGAATTAACAAAAATTAAGATACCCTAAAATTGTAAAATATATTGAAACCTTATAAAATAACAAAAATACCTCCAAGCCTTCAAAATATATTAAAATGCCTTGCAATTTGTAAATACCGTAAGATCTTTACAACCTTTTGGAACCTCTTCAAATGATTAAAAAATAATTTAAATTTCTTTGAATCTTTTATAATACTCTAAAAGATTTAAAATCCTTTCAAATCTTTTGATATACCTTGAGATTTTTTAAAGCTCTTAAAAATTTGTGAGAATTTCTAAAAATACTATAAAATGTTAAAATGCTATTAAAAATTACGTGGAATATTTTAAAGTACCCTAAAACACGTATTTGAAATCCTTTACAAATTTTTTGATGTTTTTAAAAGCTCTTAAAAATTCTTTCGAATTTAAAAAAAAATCTTGTAAAATCCCTTCATGTTATTAAACACTATTATAAATTCTTAAGAATCCTTTAAAACGACCTAAAACATTGTAAATCCTTTTAAATATTTTGAAACCCCTTCAACGTTTTTAAAGGTCTTGAAAATTCTTTAAAAATTTTTATATACCCAAGAATCTTTTAAATTTTTTTAAATTATTGAAGTTTATTAAAAATAGGTTAGAATTTTTTAAAATACCTTAAAAGCATTTAAAATCCCTTAAAAATATTTAAATCTATTAAAAATTCTTTGGAATTATTTTAAATATCCAAAAGAGCTTTAAAATTCCTTAAAATTATTTAAATCTATTAAAAATTCTTAAAATATCCTAAAATATTATACAAATTCTCTGAAATATTTTGAAATCCCTTAACATTTTTTAAAGCTCTTGCAAATTCCTTGAAAATTTTGTAAATGCCCTACAATTTTTCAAATTCTTTGGAATCCTCCGAAATAATTGAAACCTATTAAAGATTCTTAGAATTTTTTTAAAATACCTTTAAATGTTTTAAATATTTTTCAGTCCTTAAAATGATTAAAATATATTAAAAATTCCTTGGAATCTTTTAAAATACCCTAAAATGTTTATTGGAAATCCTTTAAAATCTGGTTTTGATATCCCTTGCATTTTTTTTTAATTTTTGAAAATTCCTGGGAATTTTTACACTTCTTATAAAATAGTTTAGAAACCCTTCAAATTATTAAAAAAATATTTTAAAATTCTTGGAATCTTTTAAAATCTTTTAAAATTTTCTTATCCCCTTTTAAAATATCCTCAAATATTTAAAAATAATCCAAGAAAATTTAAAAATAGGTTTAGATTTAAATTGAATAGCGGTTAAGCACATTATCTAGAAAAAAGTGACCAAAAATTATTTGAGAAAAAAGTGACTTAAAGTGACTATAGCAGCTCTATTTATTCTTGACAGTAACTACAAGTGCTTTTTTCAATTCTTAAACTTTTTAAGGTTTTCCGTCTATTTTGTCATTTTAAAAATGATTTTTAAAATTTTGAATGTAAACTTTAAGAGCTGTCGAAATTTAATCATTAGATTCTTGTTTCTTTTTCAATTTCCAAGAATTAAGTAGTTAGATAAGTGATTAGTTTTATTTTAAAACATGAATTATTTTATGCCTAAATAAAAAGGTTCTATCTCGGGTTGGCAAAATCGGGAAGCTTGAAATCCGATAAAAAATTTATTGGAACACTAGCGCCCCCACCGAGATAAAACTTTATCTTTTAGACTTTTTTATTGAGAATTATGGGTACCTTGCATTTCAGCGTCCAAGTGAGCATGGGCATGTTCTGCAGTTTCGCTCATAGAGTACTTCCTCATTTCTCGAATAGCGTCTAACAGAAAGAGGACTAGAATCGCTAGCAGAACGAGAAAATACATGGAGGCTTGACTGCTTAGACTCTGAAGGAATCGTGATCTGAAGAGTTTTTGCCATCTTCTTGGAGAAGCTACTGGTAGCACCAGCAAGAGGACTACGAAAATCTCCACGTAGAGGAAAGACGCGATCAACGTCCATTGCAAACTCATTTTTGATGATTTTTTTTACAATTTGTCTAGAAAAGAAATTTTCTTTAAGATTTAACTGTCATTTAAATATTATATATCGTAAAATTAAAGATAATAAAATTCAGAGCTCGGGGCATGCGAGTTTTGAACTTTTTTGAAAAAAAGCGATTAGTTGACCTTTTTCCATTTTTCTCAGAAGCTCGATATATTTAGGGGCTGTAATACTGAAATTTTGAACCACGTATATACGCCCCCATTTTAAGGTCCGTAATTTTTGCCGACTAATTCTTTTTCGTGAATTTGTTCAATCAAATTCTTCAATTTTCAAGCCCAAAAGTTCATATTTTAACTACAAAAATATTTTCATTTTTTAAAAAAGACAGTTAAATTGAGCCAGAAAAAGTACGAATTTTCAACAAAACCGTAGAATCCATTAAAAAAAATAATTTAAAAAGAAAACGAATTTGTAAAAAAAAAAGTTATTGTTGAACCAAACAGTTGAATTTTCAACAAATCAGTTTACTTTACCAGAGATGAATTTTCGGCTAAAAATTTTAAGTATAGTGGAAATTTTAACGAAAAATTCTTTTAATAGAAAAAAGAAAATTGAATTTAACATGTAAAAACGAATTTCCAACAAAAAAAAAACTTGAATCCTCAACTAGAACATATTAATTTATAACCAAACAGTTGCATAGTTAACCAAAAAAAATTTACTTTCCAAAAAAAAGACTATTTTCTAACAAAATACAATAATAAATGAATTTTTAACAAAAATGATGAATCTTTAACTAAAAAAATGAATTTTCAGAAAAAACTTCAACTTTTGAATAAATAGTTAAATTTTTACCAAATTTTGTTGAATGTTTAAGCCAAAAATACGAAGTATCTAAAAAAACTTGAATTTTTCACAAAAAATATCATTTTTAACCCAACATTTTTAGTTAAAACGGTATCTTTTTCAGTTAAACATTCAAATCTTTGGTTTAAAACATAATTATTATGCTGAATTTAAAAAAAATTTATTATTAAATAAAATATTTAATTATTAAATTAAAATGTTCAAAACTAAAGAGTTGAATTTTTAACCAGGAAAATATTTTTTATACATTTTTTAATAATTTTAAAACGCTTCAAATTCCAAAAATTTCAAGTAAAAAATATTTAATTCTTAAATATAAAGATGAATTCTTACCCAAATATTTAAATTTTCAATTTAAAAGATGAACTTTTTACTACAAAAGATGATTTTTCAACAAAATGCACAAATTTACAACCAATAGTTGAAACTTCTAAAATTTCAGTTAATAAAATTCATTTGCAACAAAACAAAAACGAATTTTCCACAAAATAATTAGATTTTGAATCGAAGTAATGTACTTTTAATTCAAATTATGAATCGTCAACTGGGATATTTAAATTTATAAAAAAAATGTCAATTTTCTACCAAAAAACAAGAATTTTGAACAAATTCATGAATTTCCAACTAAAAAGATCAATTTTCAACAAAAAAGTTTATTTTTCAAATAAAAAAGCTCTTTTTAAAAAACAAGAAAAACGAATGTTCAACAAAGTAGTTTCCACCCTAACGATAACATTGAATTTTCAACAAAGAAGATTAATTTTCTACCAAACCAGAAGAATTTTTAACCAAAAGGATGAATCTTAAACTAAAGAATTGAATTTTCAACGAAAGAGTTCAACTTTGAACTAAGTAGTAGAATTCCAACCGAGAATGATTTAAATTTTAAATCAAAATTATTAGAATTTAACCAAAAAAGCGAATGTTCAATTTTCAACGTAAGACATAGTTAAATCCAGTTATCAGAGTCGTCAATTAAATTTAAAAATTCGAACTCTAAAGCTAATCATTTTCTCCATTTGAATTAATAAGAAATAAACTAAAAATTAAAGCACTCAAGGTGGAATAACTCATGCTTATAAAATGAAAAGTACTAACACTTTTCAAATAAACAATTTTACATTAAATGCATTTGAACTAAAAAGTTGAGATTTTTAACATTTATAAATTGTATAGTTTAAAAATTCAGATTCAGTTCCAAAAATATGAATCCATTTTATGATTTCCAATGCTCTAAATTGGAAAATTCATCATTAAATTAAAAAATTATAGTATTTTAACAAATTTTAAGCTAAAAACATTCAAACTTGAACCATTAAATTGTTTAAGCTATGCAATTTTTACATGAGAAGTTGAATTGTTTCTATTTTAAGTAGTTTAGATATCCTCAAAAATCTTCCAAATTTTATTTCAGTCTTGAATAATATACATGTTGTTTCAAAGTTTTAATTATTATTATTAGAAGTTTTTCACAACTTCTAAATATTTTTTAACATGATTCGAATTTAAAATAATCTCACGAAATAACAAATTATTTTCAATTTCCCTATAAATCTTAACGTGTTTTTTATTCTTTTGAAGCCTTTCACAATTCTTAAAAGTTTATGCATTTTTTGTTCTAACTGAAAATCTAGATTTTCTTTTAAATGAGGCCATGGCTATTT
Organism: Druon quercuslanigerum; assembly: GCA_010014905.2. Lineage (NCBI taxonomy): Eukaryota > Metazoa > Arthropoda > Insecta > Hymenoptera > Cynipidae > Druon > Druon quercuslanigerum. Next base: position 26,486 of record JAAAKG020174390.1, read on the forward strand.
GCATCTGAATTAAAAGTTTCAAGTTCATTTTGAATATTTTCAAAACCTCTAAATATCTTTAAAAAAATACTCGAATTGTTCTACAAGTATAAGTGTTTAATTGTGGTTTATACCTCGAAAATCAACAATATAAGTTACAAATTAATCATTTTTTATATAAAGAATTAAAATGTTTACGTTCAAAGTTTCAAATAATTTTTTTTTTAATAATTTTTGGTTTTTGAATTAAACAAGTTTAATTTTTAACGCTGAACTCTTGAAATTCTTAAATTTTGACGGATTTAGAATCGTCTTAACAAATCAATTATAGTTCACTTGCTGACACTTCAAGTACAGTTTAATTTTTAAAATAATAAATTAATTTATATTTACAGCTGATCAAGAAACAATTTTCTTATCAACACGTTTCAGTTTCAATCGCTTTTAATTTTTAATTGTTTAAATC
>JAAAKG020174411.1:0-26926 GCA_010014905.2 Druon quercuslanigerum
ATTTTTTGCAAGGCCTACGTGAATTATCGAAGATTGATGGGCCTGATTTTAATATTGAAGAAACGTTTTCTGAGTAAGAGTTCAATTTAATTAGTCAAATAACACGCGAGCAATTCAGGGATTTATATACGTATTGCGATGCTGTACATGATGCTGTACATGATGCTGTACAAGATCGGTGGGTTTTTGAGTAAGCTTCGTCAAGAGCTGAGTGATGACTTTTTTAAAGTTATTTTTGGATACGATAGTAGGCAAAATGTGAGTCATTATTTCTATTGTGCTTAGCCTAAACAATGTTACGAAAAACACGTGAACCCAACGTCGTCCAGGCCAGAATTGCAATTGACAACCTGCATACCAGGAATGCCAGATGGATTCATCTTAATGAACACCAAGTACCGCATTTCCCTAGGCTGGATATAAATTATCTGGAGGAACTGGCGGTAGGAATCTATCAGCTGAATCTAGCAGGAGCTTACATCCAAGATATTTTTGACAGGGAGCGAATGGAAGATTTGGGATTGGACGAACTTGTTGATGATCCGGGTTTAATCACAGTGCGAGTGTATTCTAGTTTCAGACGCGCAACGAAATATCAGATCTGGATGTCCTATATAGAACATAACTTGGTTCAAGCAGCCGTTGATCAAGAGCGACAGCTGGATGAAGCAAAAAACAATTAACAAATATTGGGGTACTATTGTACTTGTATACTGGGCCCAGGACATTCGGATCACGTGCATATGTAGCAATCATATTATGGTATTTAGGATACGCACGCCATCAGCCATACACGTTAGTTTTATAACATCTGAATCAAAATTGAACGTTATATGACATTTGAAAGCTATCCAATTGTTATCTACAGGGGGTCTAGTGGTTTGAATATGTTATCTGCAGTGTTCTACTGCAGGTTTTACATTGTTTTTTCAGTCCTTACATGTTTCTGTGTTGTTTTTCAAGCCGCGGGCAAGTTGTGTATGTCAAAATGTTGGAAAGCGCATGTCAAACATAGATGTGCTTGTAAAAATTTTAAATAGTTTATTGTAAAAATTTGCTGAGTGTTACTAATCAGGTCGCGTCATTCTCCTTCATCTTTACAGCGATCGGTAGACGACAGCATCGAAGATATCGTGAAAGTACTCCCAAAAAACTTTCGACACACACATACACTTAACTGAACACCTGGCATGTGTCACACTGGCCTATTCTACTAGTAAACTGTGCCGTTATAAGAAAAGCACGGATTTCCTATTAGACGCCATAAGTAGTTAACAGGTTTAGATCGCGGACCCTTCAGTTAATTATAAGAATGTGATGAATACTTGCGTGCATTGATCTTATATCCAAAGTAACCATCTTATTTTTTGTTAGGAGTAATAGCATTGTCCATATTGCTTCTAAAATCTCAGGTGTCTGATGAAATTATCTGTTTTACCTAAAATTGATTGAATAGGCCTAGCTAACCATTTGAAAATGTTGTAATGAGGAGCATCATAAAAAGCAATAACAGCTCTTATAGGAATATACGGTTTGTGATTTTTTTCAATTTAAAGTAATAGTGCCTAACCAAGATCAAATTTAAATATTAGCAACCTCTTTTTTTAAACCCAAAACAAAATGGTTAATAAATTTATCTAGCAAAAACATACCAAACCACATAGGTTAATTTATCAATCTACGTGAAAAAATTCTACAAGCAACTTCTTAATAAGTCTATCATTATTCTATAAATAAAATCCATTTTAACTCTGAGATAATTAGACGCCTAAAACGCCATTATGGTCCAGATTTTCTGCTCTCGTTAAAACTCGCAGACCTGATGACCTGATTTCGATAAGACCTGTTATTGATTTTTATAATGCATTTTATTACAACCTTTCTAAATTCTTAGCCAAACCTATTCAATCTATTTGAGGTAATACTGATAAATTTATTAAAGATATCTAGGATTTTAGAAGTAAAGTTGACAATGCACACAAGTATTTTTCACATTTCTATAATTATTGCATTTAAATTAGCTGGCCCTAGATCTGTGAACGCACCAATATTCCTAAACCCAAATTTTTACAATCAATTAAATTTTTCTCAAAAAACTTGAATTGTGAATTTAATAATAAAGTCTACAAACTTGTGGTATCCCTATAAGACTCCCGATTTGTTGTGTGGATTGTAAACTAACTTAGGAGAGAATTTTATAGTTTTTATTACTGATAAATCTTGATAATAGGAATCAGCGATACGTATAATAAAAAAAGTCCAGATTATTGGCGCCTTTCATTACACCTTTCACATTATCTCCTACAGTGGTCGACACCTTTAAACACCTTATTATTGCTTACTAGGAACAGTAAACTTTTCTCAATTATTAACTGGTAATTTTTAACTTTTCATGTTGGCCAAATTAAACTGAATAGGCTCAAAAAGGTATTAACATTCCTCCAGGTTATGATGCTTGGAAAGGATCTTTTTAAATGTAGAAGGATGTGCCATCTTTGTGAACAAAGCCTTTCCAGCAATCTGTTGCCAGTATAAATTTATCCCCTTGTGAAAAGGAAAAAATTAAGTTGTGCTTGAGATGCCAGATAATTCTATTGTGTACAACTTATTCCATAGGTTTTAATAAAAACAAGACGCGATTTTTGCATAAAAATGCCTTGAAAGTTATTCCACGAAGAGGGCAACAGCGCGGAGCTGATTATATTATTGTAGTTTTGGAGAATACTCTTTTTTGAAACTTCAGCGTCATGTATAATGTATATATATTTTCATTTCTTTCCGGATTAAAAACAGGCTTTTCTTAGAAAGTGACTAACATTGCGAAAAATTGTTAGAAAGCTGATTGAATTTTGCGTTGATAAAATAAAGATTAATTTAGCGAAATAGTTCAATAATTATGAAACAAAAAGACGAATTTTCAAGCAAGTTCATTTTCTAACGAAATCAGTGTATTTTGGTCTGAAATAATAAAGTTGTTAGAATTATTAGAATTATAATAGAATTGTTTAATTTTGAACAAAAAAACTATGAATTTGTAAGGATTTGGTTGACTTTTTCATCTATCTATTCTTCAATTATAATTTTTTGCCTTGAATCAGCCGAAAAAAGACGTATTTTTCAAGACTGGTTTTCAATTGTGAAACAATTTTATGCTTATTTAGCATAGAATTATTATGAAAAAATAAATTTTGTTCAGTCGTAAATGAAAAGAAATTACATTTCGAACCGATGAGATGAAATGGCAGCGCCATCTAGTGAGATTTACGTTCTGCTATGAACGCTCCGAACAAAGAAACTCTTCTCCTGGTTATAATTTAGCCTATGGTTCTTAAGAACGGTTCAGACATCGAATAACATATGTATGATACGAGTAGGCGCCCCCTAGTGATGAACTCGAAATGATTTCTGCCTACGGTCCTGCTCTGTTGGCCAACCCCCTTTCGCGCGTTCACGAAGACGCTCGCATCTGGCAACGCCCATTTTCCGGGTGGACTTTCGATCACTCAGTCTCAGCTCATCCCTCAAATGTTCACCTCGCGAAGCTCGCATAGATTATCGTCGCACGTAACGCTGCGAAAACATAAACAGGCGAAGAGCTACCGAGGAGCGTATTTTCCGCTGTTCACCCATTTCGTTATCAGTCCCTGATTATCTTCACACGAAGCGCCACATCGAGTAAAAAATTTAGGATAATAAATAAGAAGCACTAAGAAAGGTGGGTCTGGTCCTAAATTTGTATAATTATGAAAAAGTTTTTTTTGTGCATAATTTTTTTGTTGCTTTTTTGTAATTATTAAAATGTAGGACCAGTCCAAGCTTTCTAAGTGCTTCTTATTCATTATCCCATATTTTCAACTCGATGTGGCGCTTAGTGTGAAAATAAGTTAGGAAATAAACAAAGTCTCGGTAAGGTAGGAATCTGATCACGTGAAACAACTATTATACACATTCGAATATCATATTGTTACTTAGCTCATTCAGCTTATCTTTTGAATGTGATTTGAGTTTAAGGATATCATTTCTGAGTATGAGTAAGTTGGGAGTGGAGACGGTCCTGATTTATTGGTTCCAATGTCAGTAAATACTGCCTTGGCACTCGCACCTTATGCGAGGATCTTGCAGCCTGGGCAAGTCTCCCGCTTGATTCACTGTAACTATTGTTGGTTTTAAATCCAGTAATTCAAATCTTTTGGACAGTTAAATTAACATTTCTTGATTTCTTTAAATTGTCCTCTAAATATTTGTTAATTTTAAACATAGTCTACGTGTTTTGCCTTCATTCGTCAGCCTCACAAATCATCGTTGTTTCTTGCTTGTTTGATACTTGTTAATTTTATAATGGGAGTAAGCTTGCTTGAATTTGAACCTGTGAATGCTGTGAATTATCGAAACATATGTAGATCTGGTTTTGACATCTGAGGTCATTGTTCTTGACCTTGTCTAATTGATTCGCTGAAGGTATTCGGGATATTTACAAGTGCGCGTCATCCCAAAAGTTAGTTTCCCTATTTTGGAAAAAATCGAAAAAATTGTTTATTCAAGAAAAAATTACATGGTTTAAAAGTTACTTCTGTAAACTACTTTTCAAAATATTTACCCAGTCTATCCTGGCATTTGATGAAGCGGGATTAAAGTTTCTTGAAACCCATAGCATACCACTGATGGTCCAAACTGCGCAGTCAGTCGTCAACGCGCTCTTGAATTCCTCATCATTAGAGAACCGTTTTCCACCCCAAAAGGTTTTCATCTCCGGAAATAAGTGGGAGTCACTCGGGGCGAGGTTCTCAAGCATCTAAAAAAAGCGGTTGCAGCAAACAATTGGTTTTGTTTGTGTTCATTAGACAAAAGCCTTGGAACCCACCTCGCACAGACTTTTGTCAACCTCCGCTCATCTTGAAGAATTTCTTCAACTGCGGAATGACTCTTTGATAATGAGACAACAGAACTCTTTTCTATAACTGAACGACATTCTTCTTTATGTTACTTTTGGAACCCTTATTTGAAGAAATTTACCGATATGGCCAAATATACTACAAAAAGCCAGCGCCACAATATGGATAAATTCTTACTTGTAGCCCCTCGAAGAATAAGAAGATGCTGCCATTCACAGTGGTCCCAGCTTTGGGATGTGGAGATACTATGCTTGCCTGCCGCAGCGGCACTCATTGGCTGCTGATGGCGCTTATTTGAAGCCGGGTATATTTATCAACTAGTGAAATTGAAACAAATAAATATTATAAATAACTATTTCTATTATATTGTTATATAAAGATGTTTCTTCTAAAAACAAAAAAAAAATGGTTACAAAAAATAAGTTGACCTTTGTAATTCAATTAAAATAATGTATTATTTATGAAATATACGTATTATTATTTCATCTCTTACCTTGTATCGTCAATTAAGTAATTCCTGATATTAGAGTAGAAATTATAATAATTACTTATTTTAATTTTAATGATTTTCAATTATACGTGGCTTGAATTGCGCGCTAACAGTCCAATGATGGCCGCTGCGCCAGACTCAGGGATTGCCAGCCTGAGTTTCGCGAGTGGGGGGAGGTGATCTCCCGATGCCCCCCGCATTGTATACAATAATATTTCATTTCTGCTAAAAAAAAAAGAAATAATAATAATTAAACATTTCGAATTTCCGACGTTACTAATAATCTAGTTTATTAATTAATTAATTGATTTTTTTTCTAGAACTCGTGGACATGGTTTAGTGACAAAACCGAATCTTGATATTTCGAAAATTGCATTTCAACCAAACTTAGACAAAACAAGCAGCTGTGTTCCCCCATTGTCACAAGAGTCAAAAGACGGTTTCGATAATATCTCAGAAACTCAATTAGACAAAGAAAATGTTAATTATAAAATCGCAGTAACCACTGACACTCTAATGCCTCTGTCTTCAAGCAGCGGAACTACCGGATACGATTCCGATACGTCGAAACCTGTGAAAGTGAAATCTCGTTGGCGTAGATCGAGCGAGTTAGAAATGGGTGGGACGGGTTCGCTCTCAGTTTCTCCATTAGGTATCGGTTTTCCTGGAGTTGGATCTGTGCCGACGACTGAGACCGTAACAGGAGCAGGAGTTGCTCAACATGTGTTGACGACTAGTTCTATGGTAAACTCTGAAAATTCTGGTACAGTATCTTCTCCGAGTATTATGGAAAGCATTATTAATCATGAAATTTTCATGCGTGAAAATAACACCAATACATCTTCAGCTACAGTAATTCCAAAGACTGTAGGTGCCAAGATCTCGTTGCCAATGGTTTTAGAAGTAAGTGACAGAGAAATGGAGGAAAGACTGAGTCAGTTTGATCAACTTAATGAAAACCTATATCTAACCGAACGGTGAGTTTTGTTTTTGTTTATTCATTTCACGTGTGTTTTTTGATTAAACAAAGTTCCATTTCAATATAATTTTTGCTCTGGCAGATATACGAGTAAAGAGAGTAAAGGAATGCTGTGCGATTGCTTTTTGACAGAAGATGAAATCGAGCGAGGAGAACTCGGTTGTGGGGAAGATTGTCTCAACAGGCTCCTTTTGATGGAATGGTAAGTCCCTAAAAATATTAACTTAAGAATATATCTTTAGGTTCTTTTTCTAATACTTCAAATTGTTAAACTTATTTAAGTGGACCTAGATGCGTGGTAGGAGACAGGTGTACTAATAAGAGATTTCAGAATTGCGAATATGCAAAATGTGAGGTGTTTCGAACGGAAAAAAAAGGTTTCGGTCTACGTACCACCGCCGATCTTGAGGCGTAAGCACTTTTTTTAGTTTTTCTAATTTTCAAAATATTCTTTCTGGCAGAATCATAAAATTTTGTGTGTTATCCAGAGGAGAATTTATAATGGAATACGTAGGAGAAGTGGTTGATCCAAAAGATTTTCGCAAACGAACCAAAGAATACTCAAAAGATAAGAATAGGCATCATTATTTCATGGCGCTGAAATCAGATCAAATCATTGATGCTACTATGAAAGGAAACGTGTCTCGTTTTATAAATCACAGCTGTGATCCAAACGCGGAAACTCAGAAGGTGAAAATAGTTGGCTTTAATGTTTTTCGTTCCCGAAATTAAATTATGTATGTGCATGCACGATTTTATGAAAATATATTTTTCAAAATTGTCTCTTAATTACAGTGGACGGTTAACGGAGAACTAAGGATTGGATTTTTTAACAAAAAGTTCATAGCTGCTGGGGAAGAAATCACTTTTGATTACCACTTTCAGCGATATGGGTTTGTAGTATTTGTTTAAATTACTAAAAAATTTCCGTATTGTCATATTTATCGTATATGAGGCATTCAACCTTAACTCAATGCACTTCGAGTGTTCAATCTTTATGTATGTTCTTCGGAGTTTCCAGGCCAAGCCATTGGATATCGTAATGCATGGCTATGAAGACATTGATTATTGTACACTAGCGCGGAAATTTTGAGCACGGCTAGCGCCAGCATTACTAAAAATCACTTCAGACATTGAAATACGATAACTCGGTCAGTAATTCACATAAATGTAGACTCTTATGAACTATGAACTTACGAATTCTCGCGAAGAATGGGCGCTACGCCACATTCCTGGAGGCAGTTCGGTGTCAAACTGAAAGAAGGTTCTTTACAAATGAAACATCCAGTATTGCTTCAGCATTATTTAATCATCCCGTCGACCTGCTTTTAAGAAGAGTGATCCAGATGTCTTTAAGCCATCTTCATCAGGGAAGTTTAATTTCAAATGAACATTCCCTATTCCCTGATCATTTCTTAACCTACCCGACGATCTAAAATTAAAACTAATTAATCCAGATGGGATAAAATCATTTTTCTCGAGAAAGTTTGGCGAACGTGCAGATGAGCTTGTGTTATTATCAATCATTATTAACTGCTTAGTAGACCTGAAGTTGAATTAGGTTAATTATTGATATAGTCTGAACAATATTTAAATATGCACATAAGCAAGGACCGTAGTCTTAAATTTTTATGTTAAATAATTATATATATATATATATATATATATATATAGATCTAGAAGGCTTGAGCTTGATTCTCGGTACCGGAACCATTCGGTTCGGTTTTGATTTCTCGGGTTGCAGATAGAGGGTCCCTGTACCAAGTGTTCCTGCTGAATATGGTTACAAAAAATTAATAAGCAGTCGCGAGCCATTGTCCATGGGTGGTCCCGAAGGAATTAACCCCAAAGCGGAGGTGGGAAAACCGTCCCGAAAGCTAAATGGCACCTGGGTGAGGTGTCTAGAACGGTATCTTTGAGATACCGGGCGACCTGTCAGAGTACGCAGCCTTATCCTTGTATGCGGGGCTCTACCAAGATGGACGAACTCTTTTTCCTAGCTTCTCGTGGGAACAACAATGATAACACCAAATATAGTTGTAGTAAGTGCTGTTTAAAACAACAGAACACGCAGGGTTCCCGACAATGGGCATACTCTGTGGTGCGAGAAACACCCAGAGCTATCGCACTTTTCGCGTCAACGTCTTCGAAACCATACCGAAATCCTACAAAAAAGGGGCTATGTAAGGAAAGCGCCTACTCTACCAGAGCCAGGACAAGCTGGCAGCAGAGAAAGAGGTGACAAGACCAACCGTGGGCAGGCGTCCGATAGAGGACAGCGATGCTTTATGACCCAGAGAAAGTTTAAGACCCAGGTTTCTCAATTTTCTGAAGAATTTCCGAAGAATCCGACTTCTGGACTATCAATTGTTATGTGTATAATGCAGCGAGATCTTTGTCCGATGAAAACCGTAAAACAAAACCAACGGTTGATCATAAGACCACAACACGAATACATTGACTCGCCATAAAGATAGGATGGGCAAGACAGTATGCGTACCGCATTCAGTGTGTGATTGAATATATAATATCTGGCAGGAATTTTACCGCAAAGGTTTGAATGTTGGTGCGCGAACTCCGGATCCGTTATCACATACTTAACAAGTCAAAGCTAACAAAACTTTCTGCCGCTATGAAAAGTCTACAGCGGAGAGAGAGGTGGGGGTCAGAGAAAACCAACAGTTTCTCTTTGGAGAGAAATCTACGAAATGCAACATAGACTTGGCGAAGACTCAGAAAACATAAATAGCTTGAAAAAACGGTGTGATAAACTCATCAAAACACCTGAGGATGAATACCCAACCATCACTACCGAGGAGGTAAAAGAAGTATTGAGAGGTATGAAGAACTATTCTGTTCCAGGACCAGATGGTATCAAGACCATCTGGTGGGCGAAGTTTCATTTAACCCACCACCCTCTGGCCCGTATTTTCACCTCATATTTGAAGACGGAAGAGCCAATTCTGGAGTGGTTGGTGGAAGGACGCACAGTACTTCTGCCGAAAATGGGTAACTTAGCTGACCTAAAGAATTACTGGCCAATCACTTGTCTGAACGCACTGTATAAGATATTCATAGCTATCCTTAATGATATGATTGTTCGGGCAATCGGACCTGTGTGGCAACACATGTATCAACAACGCGACTCAAAGGAAGACGTAGCAGGATGTCGGAAGAACTTGCTTATCGATATATGTGTCTGCAAAGATGCAGCATCCTACCAGCGTGACCTATCGATGGCCTCGATTGATTACCGGAAAGCTTTTAATTCGACCTCACATAAACTTATCATTTGTATTGGAAAACTTAAAGATCCATCCGCAAATCGTGAGGCGCATAGAGAGATTGAAAACCAGATTTACTATTTCATCTGGAAAAATCGTGGGACAACTAACAAGGTTACTTTCCAAAGAGGTTTCTTTTAGGGCGACACCATGAGCCCACTCCTCTTTTGCCTCACATTATTGCCATTATCAGGCAAACCTAAAAATCGAAAGCACAAGGTCACCCATGTATTTTGCATGGATGATCTAAAGATTTATGCTAAAAATAAAGAGCAATTACATATAGCTCTAGGGATTGTCGAACTTAATGGCATCTCTGAAGACCCTGAGCTCGTCGATAGAAGCGCTATACGACACCTTTGCACTGGAGAGACTTATACGTTCCTGGGCGTGCCAAAGAGCCGCATTCAGGATGTGATATCTATAAAGGATACTCTCCGAAGCAGATATAAACGACTCATCCGACAGATTTGGTTTTCTGAACTGTCGGCGAGGAAAACAGTATCTGCAGCGAGCATGCTTGCTGTCCCGGTAGTACTCTATTAATTTGGACTGGCTCAATGGACGAAGAATGAGCTCAGATTCCTTGATATCGGGACATGAAAGGTTGTGCACATAAATAAAAGCATGCATCTTAAGTCTTCTGTTTCGCGAGGTCCTCTTCTGAAAATAGGATGCATGAAGAAGAGGGCAAAGAAACGTTTCTTTACAAAGCAACAGAGGAGGCTGCTGAAACACTCGGACTTAACTTTAATATCAGGAGTGAACAGAATGCATCGAATCTTACCTAACTCGAGTACTTACTCCTGAGAGCCCGGATTCAGAAAGCACAGGAGAAAAACTTCCGGGAACAGCTCCTCGATAAGAGGATCCACAGTCTCTTCCACAGAAATGTGGAGGATGAGTCAATGTCGTGTGAGCTAACTTTCGCTTTCCCGATGATAGCTGCATGGCGTGCCATGCATACCGCGAGCATCTAGGACCGCACTAAGAGTGCTTTATTACCATCTCTGTCACTCTTACGGCATTAACCTTAATATCGCTGAGCTAAACGCTCCTAGGGAAATAGAGTCAATTGTCGAGAATAAGATGTGCCGAATGTATTAAAACTTTATATTCTCGACAATTGTTTCTGTTGCATACTCAAGGCCTGACATAGTTCTCCTTGACTTCGAGAAGCAAACCATGTTCGTTATCGAATTTTCGGCACCAGCTGAAAAAAACATCATAGCCAAGGAGAATGAAAAGAGAGAGAAGTATAGAGACCTCGTTAGGGATTTGCGACGATTGTATCCGGAATATTCTATTAAATTAATCGTCCTTATCACCGGCGCTCTTGGAGGTGCTAAGCTTTCACTGGTTAATTGCATGAAAAGCATCCCTGCGTGTGAGCAATATGCTAAAACGCTTACGGGGAAAGTGCAGAAGGCGGTCATCCTTGGGTCGCTCCCTGTCCTCAGGATGCACGAGACTTTTGCTGGATCGTCGTATTGATTCTGTCACAGACTGTAACCAACTATCTCACGGTCGGGAGACGTGGTTATGGCTGAAATTTCACCGCGATTTCGCTTGGATCGGGTGCAATTTTTCAGATTAGCACCCGATCCCGGCAAAATCCTGCGGTTGTCCTTATGACAAAATGTTAACTATATATGCCGTGTCTCTCTGTGCTGCTAAGTGTCACGTGTTTCTAAGTGGAGGGGATGCCAGCCCAGCTCTAAATGTGAAATAACTGGGTGGTGCGTTTTAATACATCTGATCGTTGACATAACTGAGCCTTGACTCAACTGTAAGTTGAGTGTGATTTCAGTATTTGTCCATTTCTTTTTTCAACAATATTATTTTAAGAATTTTAACAAAAGTAAAGATAAATAATGTATATCAGAAGAAAGCTCCGTGAATATCGCTGTAACTATAATTTTTTAAACAGTCACAACATGCATAAATTAGATGACAAGGAATATTTCAAGTACCTAGAAAAGAAAAGAGAGAAGGAAAACGAAAAGACCGAACTAAGAAGTTTAAAGGTAGTAGTTTCTAAAGTTTTTTGTGATGCCGAAAAAAATAGAAATGGCTTTGTTAAGTTAGTCATATATGTTTGACCCTTTTCTCTGATACAATACAAAGTATTGCCCGGTTTTTAGATCACCTCCTTGAACCTCCCGGCGAAGAAAAATCTGTTTTGTCGAGTTAAACAATTGAAAATTAAACGAGGCCTAAAGCTGGGATCATTAGGCAATAAAATTAAAGAGGAACTGAAAGAGATTAGTAGTTATATTGATAGATAAAAAATGAAGTTACACTCGAACTCCTGTATAACGATGCGCTCGGGCGCCGGATACTCCTGTATAACGATGCAGAGAGGGGTCCCCACCACCGCGACGCTTTTATAGTTGCGCGCTGTTGATCGATTGAAAATGGTCGATAGTTATCGATATCTCAACCTTGTCGATAAAAAGTGGGGATAAGGAGAAAGGAATTTCCATCGTTATACAGGAGTTCGAGTGTATATGAATTCGTATACGTTTTTTTGATATGATGGTAATTAAATTTCTTTCCTGAAATGTCAAGAATTGCAATCGAATCATGCGAGAAATATGCTTCTTTGTGTCATTTTCTTGCGTGCTCGCTGACTCTCTGCATATAGCGATAAGAAAGGGGTTCGCCAAGTGCCAGATCGCCTAATTTCCTCTAAAAACCACATATTTGATCCCCGTGTGATCCTGCGACTTCCAGTGTAGAATCTGCGTGGTTTAAAATGGATTCGGTCCCAGCTAACTGGTTAAGGACGAGCACATTCGAAACCATGGAATTTGGCAATTATAGTTATTCTTAAATATCGGCTACGTTTAAAAATCGGAAAAAATGAGATTATATACGTCTTTAGGGGATTCATTAAGGGTTAAGAAGTCGGCTTTGCTTACCGATTTTGTTGATAAAAAATGCATGCAAAAATATTTGAAATTTTTTATTGCGAATTTCGCACGATAAAAATTGACGGAAATGACTCATAATGTCAAGAAGTACTGTGCATTTTTCCGATTTTTCCGATGATTAGTTTAACTAAAAATAAAGGAAAAGCTAAATTCGCATAATCAGCGATTACTCTTCCAAAGTGGCGGCTGTCGGGCTGAAAATTTGCAAAAAACTGTCTTATACCAAGTAAGTGCCTTCGAATAGTTGATTCCAAATCTGCGAACCAAGATAGATTTGGGTTTAAATATCTTCGATAAACGTTAAATTATAAAACTTTTAAAAAATATTACAAAGATTTGTGAACATTTTAAAGCTTTTTTTAAAGTAAATTATTTAAATAATTATTTGTAAAGCAAATCATGTTTTTTCTCGACAAATGGTTCACACTAAATAATTGGTTGTAGATAATAAGTTTATGCGAGTTTGAATCGAAAGCTCTACGGTAATCAATCCATGCCATGGATATACCTGGCTGGTAGAATGCTGCGTCTTTGCAATCCTATCATTTAGTATAGCTGCGAAGATCTTATGCCAGTTTGTTTAGACAAGTGTTTGGCCTTTAATTCTTCGGGTCAGTTAAGTTGCCCGTCTTTGGCAGGAGTAATGTGCGCCCTTCCACCTAGTATTTCGGAATAGGCTCTTCCGACTTTAGATATCAGGTGAAAATGCGGGCCAGATGCTAATGGGTTGATCGAGACTTCTTCCACCTGAAGTTCTTGATAACATCTGGTCCCGGAGCGGAATATTTCTTCATGATTCTTGATACTTTTTTCACCTCGGAAGTGATGGGCGAGCATTTTTCATCAGGTTTTATGAGGGCATGGCAAAGTTCCTTGAAGCTATTTATCCTTCTTTGCTTTGACCTGATCTGGTTAGGGCGAATGATTGACAGTAACTGTAGGGTCTTTAAAGAGTCGAGTTGGGTCAGAGAAAAACTGTTAATTTTCTCTGACCTACCTCTCTCTCCGCTCTAGACTTCTATCGTCAGATAGTACTCGTATTCTGTTAACCTTTTGCTGCCTGATGGTCAGCAGCTTTGACTTGTTCAGTGTGTAATGACGGATTCGCAGCTCGCGCGCGAACTGTCGAACCTTGGCGTTGAAAGTCCTGCCAAAAATTATGTAGTCCATCACACACTGAATGCGGGACGCGTACTATCTTATGATCGGACTGTTCAGAAAAATCTACACGAAGCACGTGATCCAGTGCAGCATGATCTACAGGCCTGAGAGAAACCTGATTGTTGATGTTTCTCCTGCGCCTAAAGCATCGCTTTTCCTCTATTTGATTTCTACCGGCGATTGTTCTCAGTATTCCGCGGTTTCGCAATCGTTTATGCGAAAAATGCGACAGCTCTGAGTGTTTTTTGCATCACAGAGAATGCAGTCGCACTATGTAGCCTTGTACAGGGGCCATGCTGGTATCAAAACACTCCAGCAGTTCGTCCCTGAATTCATCTTTCCACTCAAAAGTATTGAGATTTTGCTGGTCCATCACATTAATTCTGTCTAGATTGGCTCCCCTAACTCTAGGGTAGTCGGCATTGTTGTCCACCGCATTGTCAGGAGCCGTGTGCGTGTTCGATTGTTTTGAACCGCACTTACTACAGCTATGTTTGGTGTTGTTATTGTTGTTCCCACGAGCAGCTAGGGAAAAGGTTTCGTCCATCCTTGTAGAACCCCGCATGTAAGGATAAGGTTGGATATTCTGAGAGGTCGCCCGATATCCCTGAGTCACCGTTTGAGACATCTCACCCAGGTGCCATTTAACTTTCGGCACGGTTGCTATTCCTCTACTTAGGGGTGACACCTTCGGGACCATCCCTAGGCAATTGGCATACAAATTTTGTTATTTCAATATGAGATGCAAAGTTTTTGAGAAAATTAAAAAAAATGTCATGTTCATAAAAAATTACCTTTTTCATTGCTTACATTGAAATATTAAACAAAGATATGAAAATTCGTACGAACGAGAAAATGTGGGCGTTTTCCTCAACTTTCGAATAAAGTATACTAGAATCCACTTTATATATTTATTTAACAATATAAATCAAATATTTATAAACAAATAGATTTTTGAAATTTGGACCTCTTTTTAAAATTTTCATTTTTATTTTAAAGAGTGGGCTAAATATTTATCTTGACCTGCTAAAAATTTGGAAGTGGGTAGTTAAATACTTTCGAAGCAATGAATGTTTGAATAGTGGCTCGCGCGCGCGAAGTGTATTGCAGCGCGATTCGTTCGGACTGGGACTTAAATGCCTAAGCAATAAGTAAAAGACAACCATCCACTCAGAAAGTCGTATATTATTATGTTGGTAATTTAACATATTATTAAATAACATGACAAAGTGAAGCCAAGTCAAGAAATACTTTTATTCCACTCTTTAAAATAAAATTTTTAAAAACAGGCCTCGATTTGTTTTGTATTATTAAATAAATAATTAAAGTGGATTTTAGTATACTTTATTCGAAAGTTGAGGAAAATGTCCACATTTTATCTTCCGTATCAATTTCCATATCTTTGTTTATTATTGAAATCTAAGCAATTGAAAAAACGTACTTTTTTATGAACATAAAATTTTAAAAAAACTTATCGAAAACTTTGCGTGTAATATTGAAATGAAAAAAATAAGCATAGAATATTTTTAAGTGTTGAATAAGAAAAAAAATATTTTACGTAAAAAAATTTTGGTGGCAAATATTGTGTGGAATGCCCTATATATATGTCCCTATTACGTATAATATATATACTACATCACGGTCGTATACACAGGTCAAGGGACTGCCTTAGAGGGGGAAGTTCCCTTATTAAATGTTACGTTGAATTCCCAAAATTGTCACTAGGGGGTGTAATTTTTTAATTATAATAATTATAATATTACTTTCGAAAATAGGACACAATAAAAAATTCAACGAGATATTTTAATATTTATAATAATGTTTGAATGTGAATACCAGAAAGGACCCCGCACAAAATATGAGTAAAAGGCCATTCGGTCCCATTCGCTGTAACTTCTGGGAATAATTCTTGACGTAATGCTCATAAAAATTTGTTATGGGCATAACCTCCAATAATCAAGTGTTCAGGTATTAAAAGCTCCGGACGGTAGTAGAGTGTCTTATTCTCGTGCTTGTTTTGATAGTGTTCTTCATGCATGATTGGTCACGAACAAGAGAAACCATGTGTGAGTGTATGTGAGGGAGGGAGAGGGGATTTGTTATGTCTAAAGTGTGTAAAGGTAGTTATTGCTTTATCTAAGGATGAGCCAGATAGTGCATCTGTATGTGAAAAGAGTAAGTAAATTTGTAGGAAAGTCAGTGGGGGGGATGTGTTTAAATTGTGTGCGTATATGTGTGTGTGTGTGTATGTGTGTGAGGGAGGGAGGGTTTTAAGAATAAGTTTTGTGTGTTTGAGTTAAAGTGTTTGTTACTGTGAAGATTATTGCTGCAATGTGCATGACAGGGTACATGAAAGCGTATGTTTAATGGGAGTACTAGATTGGTGTGACAGTGAGTAAGGTTGAAGTTTGTAACGTGTAGTTGCGAGAAGGGGTTGTTGTCTTGAGTTACTGCGTTAGAGGATTAACTTTAAAGGTGCTAGTTCTTGGTGTGTCATTTTGTGTTGTTTGTGTTATTTGTGACTGTGTGACTGCGTGACAAAGTATGTTGTGGTTTTTTATAGATAACATAGCAATTATCTTCACATCAACAGACAGTATATTAATCACCTGAAAAGCTAACAAAGGCACAACATTTTTTATGCAAACCCCTACACCATACATGTACACACATCACCCTTCCCCGTAATCACTCTTTTACACAGTTATCCACCCTTTTTACTTACAGTTTCATTTTCTGACTTATCGTAACACAAAACTTGCACACTCTCACTCAAGCACATGTGATTTCTCTTGTTCTTACACAATCCCATACGAAGTATATACTCGTACGTATTTGTCAGCACAAGCACGAGAATAAGACTCTACTACATCCCGGAGCTTTTAATACTTGAACACTCGATTATTAGGGATTATGACCATAACAAATTTTAATCAGCATTGCGTCAAGAAATATTCCCCGAAGTTAAGCGATTTTGACCGAAAGGACTTTTACTCATATTTTGTGCGGGGTCCTTTGACAAGAGTAAAGAATCTAGATGACAAAACCTTACTGATAAGCAAAGTGGCAGATTGAATATTTCGTAAAAACATTTTTGGAAATACTATCACTCCTGTTTGTAGTGCACAGCTTAGCCGCAACATTTCCTCACTTGTGATCGGTGAGGCGGTACCTGTGGCGTGGTCTTGCGAGCTAATCAGCAGATTTGCCTGGCATGTTTTATAATAATTTAAAACAATATATAGAAAATCCGTCGCTCCGAAATACTGATAAGTGATCTGTTTATGAGGTTAGCAAAGCTCGTGGAGGTGAGAGTTGGCAATTCAGGTCTACGAAACTAATACTTGCGAGAATTACATGTTATAGTTCTCAGAATTCAGAATTCTCAGCTCTGCCTTTACATATATGGGTTAAAATTTTCCAAGTGTACCCGCCTAAAATTTTGATAGCACCAATCTTATTCAAACTTTGCCAGATTGTAGTGCTAGTAGACCTCTTTCAATTCTGTAAATAGCGCACACCTAGTACAACGGGTTGTCAAGAATCTGGAACCAGAATTTCCGATTATTCACCCCTACCGCTAACATTCAATTGTATATAACTCGTTTTACAATTATCAAATTTCATGCTTTATGAGGGTTTTAGAAAGTCTTCTAACGAGGTTTAAAATAAAAAGTAATCATTAAACAATGAAAAAATTATTTCACCATGATTCTTCATTTGTAAAAACGTTTTAAGTTTTTCTCTCAAATCGGCATTTTTTATTTTTTTAATTATGCTAGAAACTATTTGAGTGGATGGTTCTGATGGCCTGTTATATTTCCAGATGGTTTTTAATGATTCCATTTGCCTCCAATGTTTTGGGGTGTTTTTTGTGTGTTAATCTCTTTGCCTATAACAATTTGGCAATTTAAAAAGACTCGCTGCACTTGCCCTGCTGAAAATCTTAAAACTCGATTCGATTCTACAAAGACTTACTGGGCACAGAAAAATACCATTCTTTTGCAACCTCTACAGGATAGACTAATTTTTAAGAATTATTCGTCATCTCCACAATATGTGAGAGGTAAGGGGACTTACATCAAAAACCCGAAATGTGAAAGGTTTTCCTACAGTGATCAAGTATTAGTACCACTGAGACACTACATTACGCCTAGCAGCGCTTCAACTAGTTGGCGCGGGGCACCCGCGCTCGTACTACCTCATACAGCCCAACTAATACTTTCCATACCATATTTGTTTTTGGATGCTTTTCAAGAGAAAAAAACAAGGTTTTTCTATCCTCCATAAAGAAAGAATAAAAAATTCCGATTTTGGACAAAATCTCAAAAACTTGTTTTAAAATGAAAAATCTTTCCAAAACCCTTATAAATAGGGAAATTTGATAAGTGTATCCGGAGTTATTTACAATTGAATCGTGATCCTCCACCTCTTCAATTTTCGACTTCAAACTTGTCTTACATATAATTACAACGCCGAAAATCGACCAATGACACTACCGTGCGCTTCTCAGACCAATATATACGTAGTTACCAAATCCCATCCCATTTTTAACAGCATTTCAGAGCCATATGTTCACATTGAGGGCCATAAAGCGATTCATCTTTACTACATTGCTTTGGTCGCAAATTCCTCCCAGAATTTGTTTACAATAATATTGATCCTGCCAGGGTTCGGTTCGGGGCTCATGATTGATCTGATGTATTACACTTTCTAAATGTTGTGAAGCAGCTTATGGAACGGCTAAAAATTCGAGACAGATAGTGTAACTAGATGGTGAGTTTTATTATTATAGAAATTAATTTTGAAAATTAAGAAAAAAGCTCTAAACACTTCAAAAAAAATATAATTATTGGCATCGAGCTTATTAAAACACCTTTACGAGCAAAAAATCCTGAATTTAATTTGTTTTTGATTTCATGACGTAATTTTAATTTGAAAAAGGCTTTGTGGTTTAAAATAGTTGCGCCATCATTGCCAATAACTCGATAACCATAAATTATGGTGTTCAATGTTTTGGCTTGTAAAGGACGGTATTATTAATCTACAAAATGGCCAAGTTTTAAAAGCATAGGTAAAGGTTAGAAATTCGAGGTGTATTAAGTTGAAATGGTATGCCTAGTATTCTTATTTGATCACTTAGTCATTTACATCGTTAACAGGAAAGAGGCACAAAAATGTCTTTGTGAGGCTTCGAATTGCAGAGGGTGGATAGGAGAAACTCCTGAAGAAGAAAATGAGAAGATCGAGAAGAAGGAAACACGTGAGAAAGATATAACTAGAAAGAAGAAGCAGGAGAAGAAACCTGCCGATTACATGGAGGATGAAGATGTACGTATTTAAACATGTTTTATAGAATCGTTTTTTCTCTATGAAAATTATGTGTGCAAGAGAAATGACTCTAATCACGTTCTGTTTGAATTATTAAAAAAACCATTTGGTTAACAATTAAAACGAGAATTTGCTTCTATTAGCTCATAATTTCTGTGAATCACAGAAGTTTCAAAATGCGTGATTGGAGATTCTTTTCTAGCCTCCGACAGTAGAGAAATCATTTTTTTTTAATAGAGACGAACTCTTTATTTATTACAGTTGGAGGAAGAGATAGAAAAACTTTGTTCGGGTGGATTGAAAAACAGAAACCATACCTTGACTTTGAGTCGATTGATGGTTCGTAGTAGGGAATTAGAACACAGAACGCGCCTTTTGCGTGTTTTACAGACTGGGGAACAACCTTGTCGTAGGTTGTTTCTAGATTACCACGGGTTACGCCTGATGTGGAGCTATATGATGGACGTTGCTGGAGCTGAAACAGAAGAGACTCAGCAATTTAGACTGGAGGTTCTGAAAGCGCTAAGCACATTGCCAATCCCTAATAAAACGATGCTCATGGACAGCAAAGTATATGGCGTGATCGAGAAGTGGTCAAAACAGTCTTTTTCGTTTCCGAGTACAGAATCGCCGGAAGACGATCAAGTCAAACTAAAGGAAGAACTGGACATCGATAGCAAAGAAAAAAGTTCTGAAGGAACTATTAACAAGGAGGAGAATGAAGCAGGGGATGAACACAATAATGACCTAAAGCAGGAGAGCGAGCAAGTACTTATAACTGAACTTGCGTCGAATCTTTTAACGGAATGGTCTAATTTGATGGAGGTTTTCCGGATACCAAAAAAAGAGAGGATCGAGCAAATGAAGGAGCATGAAAGAGAAGCAGGTAGATAATTTTATTAGTTTTTGTTTAAATTGTGTTGTTATGATTTATTATTTTATAAAAATATATTTTTTTTATTTCTCATTTTTAGATCGAGGATACAAGGAAGAATTAGATAAAGAGCAGAAGCGGGAGACGTATGAGAGGTAAGTTAGAAAAAAAAACTATTTTTTATGGCTTCCATTGAAACGACCGCTATTAATATGATTAAAAACGCAAACTAGAAAGTTTCGTTTCTCGCAAACTAGGTATCGTTCTGACCGATATGGACGGATCGAGAACGACAAACGAGACAGAAGACGCGGTCGCGAGTCGCCAGATTTTGAGCATATCAGACCTAAGGACAAGAGGGTGGATGAGCGATCGAACTTGGTACCTGTGCCCCGGATGACCAAGTTTGAACGCAGACAACTGTTTGCTTTAAAAGTTGCCAAGGAAGAAGAAAAGGAAAGGCAGCGTCGCCAGCAGCAAGAGTTGTGGAAGGAACATGAAACTCGATGTTTGGCATTGGGAATGGATCCTCATACGACTTCGGCTATTGACCCCCAAACCGGTTATCCGCTGTTCTTCAATCCGACAATAGGGCAGTGGCAAACTTATCCTAATCAGGGTCGGTGCCTTCCACCTGTTACTATAATAGTATATTGTGTTACAATACAGCAATAGCCCCTTTGACAGCCGCCGAGGCCGATGTTTTTAGTATGAGGCGAGAAGCACGCGCGCGAAGCGCGTGTACCGCCGCGTGATACAAACTGCGGTGGAGGCTGTCAAAGGGTTGCTGTCGAGTTACAAACGGTGTTTTATGCAAAAGAGGATGATTTCTCTTTCTTGTCGTCGGCATTTCGGTGGTGTAATGTTCTCTTTGCCTGCGGATGACCTTACACCACCGAAGTGTCGATGGGAAGAGATCGAAATCGTCCGACATTGCATAAAATACTTTCTCTCGTGGATAGATTATACGAAAACGGTTCTGTGCTAATACTCTATAAAACCCTCATAAAACCGTTTTCATAAAATTTGTTCAGATGGGTTGATGCACCTTTGAGGGAAAATCCCAAAAAAAGGCTTTTATTCTTGCAGACGGGTGTGAACTTCAGCAGCAAATGACGCCTGTTTACGTTGGGGGACCTCAACCATTGGCTACGTCTTCACAACCAAATCTCGTTTCTCCTTTGCCTCATTTATTACAACCTGGTCTCTCTATTGATATTTCACAGAGTTTTCAGGCTGCAATGTATCCCATGAATCAAACACCAACCTATAATCAGCAAACTAATCAATTTCCTCCCCCTCTACCAGTTCCTCATCAACAGTTTCCGGAAAGTCCGCTTCAGATTCCGAACAACCTAGTGCAAATTCATAACGGTACTCCGCCGATTCCTATTCCAGGTCAACCAACGTTCACAGAAAAATCCGTAGAACCTTCTTTCCAAGCTAGTCCTTCCATAGAATCCACAAAGTCGTCGCACCCTGAAATGCCCCCTCCGTTAGATTTACCTCCTAAGTGGAAATGGGCAAAGGACGAACGAGGTAGGGTTTATTACTATCATGTCAAGGAAAGAATATCACAGTGGCTGCCACCGCCTCCTGATCATATCGGTGTACAACCAGATTCTTCAACCTCTTCTGAATCAAGCGAGGAATCTAGTTCGTCAAATGATGAAGAGGACGGTGTGGAAGAAGATCGTAATCCTGATAGGCCAATTGAAAAAATGGATGTTGATAGCGCATCCGGAGCTGCAATAACCTCGAAACCAAGTCCTTTAAGAAAACTGGAGTTCAACAGTACTATGGAAATTAAGAAAAAAAGGGATGGATTAGTCCAGGAAAGAATCATTAGTGTGAGTATTGATTTTCTGTCATTATATGATTAAATTATTTTTCATAGTTTTTAAGTAAAATATAATTTTTGTTTCTTTGTTAAATACACACACACACATACGCACACAAAGAGATTTATTCAAAATTCCAAGCATAACTTGCAACTACATTTTTTTTTTATTTTTGAATAAATTAAATCTTATGTTAAACATCATGAATGAAGAAGTTAATGTGGTGATGCCATGCACTAGAAAAGGTCAGCCTATACAACCTTTCACACTGTGAAAGATAGCTTTATCAGTTTTCCTACATTTTCTTTAGTAAGAATTATTAATTTAAAAGTCAAAAGCACAAAACACAGCCAGTAAATTAATAAAGCCATTATAGTAGGAAGCGGAAAAAATAAATTAGAAAAAATAAGCGGTCGGACATAAAAAAGTGACCGGTGCTGTGTTAGAAGGAAACTGACCTTTCCACCACCCCACCTAAGCCACATTAGACCACCGGAGGGGATGATAAGGAGTCTGGAGTCTCGAATCCTTGAACGTTTCACGAAATCCACAGGCTGAGAATAGTCTGGGGAAGTCTGGGAAACGGTCGCTCAAAAAGTTTTTGGTGGTCACAATTTCAGAATGAAAACTAACGGGATATTTGTTTAGCTTTTATGTCTGAAACGAAGGCGCATATGAATTAAACAGCTAATCCGTGGTCCAGAGGAATTGCGCAATGTTCAAAGTGGGCAAAATCATGTTTTTTGGAGAATGTGGCCAAGGTATTAAATTTTGAACAAAATAGTTTTTTGCACGAAGATCATCAAAATTATTTTGTTTAGCCAACAAAATTTTTGTTGTTCCAGCCAAACAGTTTTCTCAGTGTAGTTCCTGGTGGTCAATTTTTTCTTTTATAAGGATCGCGGCACCTCTATTAGCGTTATTTCGGTATAATTTGTAGCCATGGACTAGGTTGATGTTTACGGACTCGCGAAGCAAAGTTTCACTGAGCAAATGTTGATTTTATTCGTATGAAGGTATGTGGCTAATGCGTGCTTTTTAAGAACACACTGAGCATTCCGAAAAATTATTTTTAGAGTATTGTTATTGAAGATGGGCATTTTAGATAGCAATTTAAAGTACATTGCTTATAATCTCGGCGGTCGAATGTATAGGTTCAGTTTGTTGTTCTGGAATTGTTTTGGCGATAGGTGGTTTAACGCGAGTGCTAGCAGGCTGTCTAGCGGACAGGGAAATCGCGAGAAACTGGAAAATGCCACAGATTTCATTTTACCGTGAAAAACCGGTTAAACCCCCGGAATTTCATGTAGGACCGGGAATTTCGTTTATTCTATCCAAAAATTTATTTTTTTCTACGTTGTCTGTTTATTCTTTTTCTACATTCTCTACAGTCGCAAAGTTCCTTCCTATACTTACCCATTGTATATTGATTTATGTAATTTTTTACATTCTCGTCCAAATTTTACTTAGTCGGTTTCCAGTACACGTACAAGTACAATTAACTAAAGTACAATAAAAGTGCAAGTTTGTTAGCCAGATATTATGGATAGACCTTCAAGAAGTTAGAGCATTTAACAAAAATTTGAGACCATTTTTTTCAAGATTTGAAAAACCGATGTACGGCTATTCGTAGTACTCGGAATTTTCAACAATTTATCCTCACGTCGAACAGCGGTCAGCCTTTTTATATGTATATAATGTTAAAATTCCTTTTTCTATGCATACGTTGACTTTCAAAAATCACAATGAGGCATATAAAAATTGGTCGCGGAAAAAAATTTTCCGGGAAAGAACGGAGAAAACCCCGGGAATTTCAAATTGTCTGATCACTAGACACTCTGGCTAGTAATTTTCGTTTTTTTTATCGTATGTGCTTCTGAAGTAGAGACCACTACAGTGATGTAAAGTGGTAATTTTTTCTGTATATTCACGTGTATAATTATCTTTTTGAGCGGCCTGAACAGATGGTTTATTAGATACCGTTTCTTTACGTATATTATCAGGCTTTGATTGATTAATTATGGGTTTCCTGGAAGCTTTTTGAAAAGCAGAACAACCTTTGTACTTAGCGGGGTGGTCTCCAGCACAGTTAGTACAAGTTGCCCACGATTCACGATCCTTTTTGCATTTTGAACTCTGATGCGCGCGACCGCACTTCACACTGCATGGAGTGGCGTGACATACGTCAGAGGCATGGTGGAACCTTTTTCACTGAGAGCACTGGAAGGTTTCCTAAGGCTTAACGTAAGGCTCGACTTTTATTTTTATAAGGGCAGTAGACTTGAGATTGAGGAGCTCTTTTGCTTTATGGGTATTCCGCAACGTTACCAGAAGTATTGGTAAGGCTTTTTCAGTTTGTCGGTCCCTCTTTCGAGCAACTTACGTGAGTGTGAACCCTTCCTCTTTAAGTTCGGAGTGTACTGAGTCTTCCGGGAACGCGAAAGGGAATATTTGAAATCACTAGTTTAATGGGTGGAGAGTCAATGTTTTTATATAGGTAATATTAAAACCCTTGTAAATCTGAATTTACGATAATTTTTCTATATTCTTTGAGATATAAAACTCGAATGGAATAGATATCTGATCCGAGATTATATACTGTCGGTTTAAATTTGGTAGAATCTTTTAGTAGCTTATGAAGAACTTTGTAAGGGTGGTTATCCTCGTCTACAATATTTTTCCCGGTCCTGTAGTATTTATGGAATTAGGCTTTTGAGTGTTAAGGACTGTTTCGATTCTGGCAGATCCATACTCACGATTGACGTTCTCGACGTCCTACTACTTCCTTAGATTAGGATAGCCGAGGATCGGTAATGGCTGGCGCTGTCCGAAGCTTTATCAGACAATTTGGCGAACTTTCGCTTCTTACTTTTCGTGGTAACGATGGAGAAGTTGTCTTCTGTATCCATGTGGGCTAACGCTTCTTTGGTGGCACTGATACTTCCAGAGTACAACAGAGCGTCAGAATGTCACAGAGCGCAACATTTTTTTGATCAAACAACTTGATGCGTCTGGTACACTAGAATCTATCAATCTATCATGAGCATAAATCGACCTATCAAATCTCATTCTAATCACGGTCCTAGCCCCACTCTTCAAAATTTGAATAAATTTCATGCGGATAGCTAAGTCAGACGAACACCGTACCGCGCTTGCGCTGTGTTGCGAGAAAGAATTTGAAATGTGTACGGGACTACGCGACATGGAACTCTGAGTATTCTGACAGCTGAATGTCTAGTCAATGAAAGAAAGAAGAATTTTGGATCTTAATTGAGTATAATTTATAATTATAAATATGCTGAACGTACATTAGTTTTATATAGGTACTTTACTGAAATAATGTTAGAAAAAGTTTATTATTTAGAAGAAAAGAGGAAAATGAGTAGAACTTAAAATGTTCAACTTTTAGGCAATCAACCAGAAGTGTTCTGGAAATGGAGAAAAATTTCAAGAAGAAACAGTGGTAAGCTGAAATAGAAAAGAGTTGATTCAGAAAGATAGGTCGATAATCAGTCACAAAAAGGAAGACAAGAATATTGACTAGGGATATTATGTGAGCGCGCATGTACGCTTTCGTGCTTAGCACTCGTTTTTGGTACATCTAATGCCTGCATTTCAACTACTTTTTTAAAAATATCATATATGATATAAATTAAATGGAAAACTGTTATTTAGGCCCCTGAGGAACTAGTCATTCATTGGAACTGAAATTGTTTAATTTTTGAAGTGATAACTGTCTATGGTACGATGTGAACTCACAAAACTGGGTGACGCTTTAAGGGTAACACATTCTCTTTTCTATCTCTCCTTCGCTTCTTCCAATTCTCTCCCTTTCGCCACTCTCTTTCTCTCCCGCTCTTGTTTCTCTTTTTTTTATAAAAAAAAGAGAGATATGCAAATGCAATAGCACCGTCCATTGTACAATATTATAAACTACCATGCAATATCATGTGATATAATACATTAAAAACAAAATTTTTAAATAATAATAAAACGTAAATACAAAATATGAAAGTAAAATGAAAAGACAACGAACCAATACCCTTCCTTATCTTTTTTTATTCAGCAACATTTCGGCACTCATAAAGCACACCTATCTAGACAAGAAAGATTTCAGCAGGTAGGAACAGCATTGACACCACGATTTTATCCCCCTGATACCTCTGAAAATTTTTTGTTTCATTATTATTTGTTTAAAATTAAAATTGAAGAATATTATGGTGTTTCTCCAAAGGACCCCGCACAGAATGCATGGGAAAATGTTATTCGGTGGATTTGGTTATAACTTGGTGATTTTGTAGGTTATAAGAGACCAATGAAATATCCGCAAATTATTATTTTTTAAAAGGACAGTTTTAACGCTATACGGCGCGAAGCGGCTCAAAATCAGAGCATAAGATGTATCCGTATAGCTTTGAAAGCATAAACAACGATAAAATCAGTATTACGCATTAAAATGTGGTGAACATTTCGTTCTTCTCACAAAGTGCACATCTTGCAACGGCCGAACACTAAGCGCTCAATATTTTCAATCAACTGCGACTCTATGCTTTCGGGGCAGCAAATATGTTAGACAAAGGTCGGTATCAAGTGTGGTAATGCCAATCATAAGAATCGCCCTCTTTTCGCAACGGCCAAACGTTAAGCGCTCAATATTTTGTCTAAGCCGCAACATTAATCATTTAAGAACAGCAACGGTGCTTGAAAAAGGTCAGTATTAAGTGCGTTAATGTCAATCAAAAATTGCCCGCTTCTCGCAACTCTCGAACGCAAAGCGTTCAATATTTAAAAGTAACTGCGACACTCACTGTTTCAGGGCAGAAAAGGTTATCAAATAAGTAAAGGCTTGAGTAATATATATATATATATATGGGCTTCATGGGTATCACTGATAATGAGTAAGTTGGGTCAGTATGCGTTGGAGAGTCATACGCGCCTGTTAGCAATTCAGACTGTCAATAACGAACCTCTCTATACCAAATAATCGTGTACTCAGTTAATATACCCAGTAATTACAGTGGCGACGAGGATGGGATCCTTTAAGTAAAAGAATTCGGAATGCAATTGAGAGTTTGCGCAGTGTATTAGTATCTTTTACCAAAGAACAACAAAAAGACGAAATTAAAAGTGAAACAGGA